>JAANSP010002201.1:2412-13328 GCA_036850745.1 Homidia socia | reverse complement strand
CTACTCATCCCCCATTTCCCCCGAATAATAATAAAAATAATAATGAAAGTACTTTCACTTTATTATGCATAAACATATGCACTTGTACATCTTTAGAGTTCAGCAAACAACATAAATGTAGAGCATCTTTTTTTTATCTAATTCCAACTGCTCCTTACGTACTTGTCTCTTTTTATGATTATTTTTGCTGCTATTATTATTGAGCAGCAAAAAAACACTGTTTTTGTGGTTGATGTTTTTTATACAATATTCAACTTTACTTGTTGAAGTGAAAGGAACGAGAAGGAAAATTGTTGACAAAAAAGTTGTTTCTTCATTTGTGAAAAGAATTTCGCTGAAAATAATATAATCAGCGCATAATTCGAAAGTTGTTGCTGAGGATGCATTGATAAATTATTTAGTGTTGTGAAAAAAGTGAATAAAGAGAAATTTGTTTGTCATATGAAAATTTTGCGGGGATAATTATGACTAAATGAGATTGAGACAAAAAAGAGCAAAATAATAAGTACATTACAGATTTTTTTGTGTCACCTCCAAGGGAGATAACTGCATAATAATGTGCTTTTTATGACGTTAATAAAAGAAACCATCAATCACATGGAGCCGACAACGTTGCGATAAAAAAAGACCCAGAGTGAAGCCATATAATTTTTTTTATTAATAAGCTGCTGATAATAACAATAACAGCTTGAGATTTGCCAAGAATAGACATTTTTTTGCTATTTTTGTACTGCGTCTGCTGAGGTGTGTGGTTGGTGCTGTGACAAGAGTGTCATTTTCTGCAACAGCACGTCATAATGTGCTGCATCAATTAACCTACACAACTCAACTAAAACAAGACTTTCCAGCAACAAACGCACTTCACCTTCTGAAAAAAGTTGAAGACTGACGTTGTTGTTGGCTAAGCTGAATACGCAGAATAAAAGGACAGCGGCCGGACAAGAAGAAGAAACCTCTGCTAAAACATTAAAAAACAAGGTAAGATTGTCAAGACATTTTTTTGTTGCGATTTTGTAATACTTTTTTTTCTCTTCAGGCAGCCATCACTTTTGTTTTTTTTCCTTCTATCTGACTGACAATGCGTCCACATGTGGGGAAAAATATGTGGTAGGTTATGCTCTCCCTCATTGTCAGTGTAAAGGTTATTATTTTGTGGGGCAGCAGCAGTTGAGTTGAGAGGGAGAGAGAGCATGTTTTTAGGAACCTCCAAAAACCTGTTTTCCTTCCTGTGTCACTTTTTTTTACTTTAGCTCAACCACAACGGTGATGGTGGTGGAGTAATAAAATGAATGGAGACACGGGAGAACTGTGACAACGACTCTCATAAATATTCTCTCGTTTTCCGTAAAAAAGAAGTAGTTTGGCTTGGTCATGAAAGAATGAGCAGGGTCTAACAGCAGAGCCGATTATAGTAATAACTAGGCATGCAAAAAAACTAAACTCTGGTGTGATGTGGGTGGCGGATTGGTTGGGTGTGTATATGCACCTCTCTGCTTTACATAGTCTTATTTTTTTATAGTCATCAGAAAATTGTTGGTAACGACGCTGATGATAGTAGAAGTGGCGTGGCAGAGACTTGCAAAGCCAAACGTAAACAAGATAGTGAAAAAAAAACTAATGGGACAACGACGAGCTCGTTCGTAGCAGCATCCCAATTCTTCTCAATCCATTAAGCATCCATTGAAACGAACACAAAGTGTAAAAGTGAGAGGGAAAGAGATACGAGTTGGTGGTAGAAAGCAGAGAGGAGCAACTTCTAACCCTTTTTTCCCCTACCTCTCTCTTTTATTTAAATCCCGCATTATCTAAATCAATTTATCGTGAGGTGGTTATGCACCATTAAGATAAGAAGGAGAAGAGAACTAAAGGCGACACTAGTTTTTAGGAGGTTTTTCGCCAAGTCATAACCAAACAAAAAGGCAAGGAGAACATTCATTTTCACCAACTTTTCTTCCACCACAACAACAAGTGAGGGAAGGAAACAACGACTTTGCTCAGCGAGTCTGGTTGACTTCCTCGCTGTTTTTTTTCTGCAGAAAGTACTTTCTCCTCTGCAAAAGTTGAACCATTTAACTGACTGATGGCTTTTTGCAGAGTTGGACCATTTTGTATTTTGAAACAAGTCAAAGGAAAAAGAGGAAATGGTAGACTGGCAGCCACACAATGAAATTCCTTAAATTCTTTCCTTTTCACGACCATTAAGTCCATCGTCAGTCGGTCATGTTTGTTCGCTGTAAGATGGTTATGGTGATGATAATGATGATGATGAGTAGTTACTTTGGCAAAACATGCGGCAACAAAATTCTCAAAAATATCACATTTTACAAAGTTAGTTTTTTAATCTCCATTTGACTCAACACACACACGTTCATGTGTGTACATGAATATTATACGGCTGTGCAATTAAGACTCTGAAAATCAGCTCCCAATAAAACAGACTAGTCTTGGATCAATTCTTGTCCAAAATGTGCATAGGTAGGTACAAGGTGTACAATTGGATTATCAAGTAATTTTCTTCGTAACGCTACATATAGACTACCAGTTTATTATTATTATTATTGTAAATAGGGGAACAGTCAAAGGCAACAAATTTCCGCCCTATTAGATTTTTTAGCGCCAACTTCACTAAAATGTACTGGCAATTACTCTTGCAGTAATTACTGCCATTCACTTTACAAATTGAGTGCACATCTCTGGATCATCATCACTTTTAGAGAGTGCCCGCAGAAATGTATATACCTATTTAGGTAGGTAGCCCCCTGTGTGCAATCATGTGGTGTTGCGGTGATGCTGATGATGATGATGATTCTACCGGAAATGAAGTGTCTGTCTGTTACACAAACATGCCGAAATCGGAAAAGCAGCAGCAGCAGAAGCAGCAAAATGCGGCCATTCCACAAGATTTCACTTGAAAACATGCAGCAGCAGTAAATACACTTTATTCGTGTTTTTCGTTGGCCAACATGTAATTAAATTTATTTATTTTTCTCCAAAATAAAAAGGGAAAAACAAGAGATCAAGTCGCAGGTAAAAAATGTGTGTGAGCAAGCCGTGAATTTTGGTTCTAACAGCAACATCGTAACATAATCAGCACCCTGCACACATTATAAACTTTGTTTATTTACAGTTTATAAATAACGCTGAAAATAAATGTATGCCTATTTTCATCGTAACAAGCAAAAGTAGCACACTTGAATTCTCTGTATTTTTACTTTCCAAATTCTAAAAAAATGGGCAGCGTATAGAGCAGCAGTAGCAGCCACATGCATGGCAGCAGAAGGAGAGCTCTGTGTGCTTCATTGAAATTTGAAGAAGGAAATGAAAATCATGTAAATTTTACTCGGCCACACCATTAGTAGAGTTGAGCGTGCATGAGAGCTGTGTTGCAGTCAACTTGCTCGTTTTTTTTTAAAAAAAAGTGATACATATTCACCAGTAATTTCCAAGTACCTACCTATACGGCAACATTATTATGGGATGGAGGAGACCTGAAATATTTTCTCCTTTTTGTTTACTCCTCAAAAACTTGCAAAACTTGGCATGCAAAAGTAGCTGGGAGTAGTCAGCCCCAGAACAAAAACGTAACTGCATTAATAATAATAAAGGCGAGTTAAAAAAGATGGACAGACAAACTAATTGCTTGTGCTTTCTGCATACTGTTGGAAATTTTGGGGGATAAGGGCACTTTTGTGTGTAGCACGAGGAATTATAATGAAATTATTATGATGACAGGACAACTACTACATTCTCCGCTCATAATCATTTCCTTTGGCTGCTTGCGTTTACTTGAGCTGCTGTCATTATCCCAGTTGGAGCTTAGGCATGTTATCGTCGTGTGCTTCATAATAATCCGCAATTCTTTTTTCCTTCTACTTCTCCACTCGCTTCCTCTCTCTGACTAAAAAAGCCCACACTAGATCTCTTGTGTAAGATGTTGTTGGGCTATATTATTTGAGGATAAAGCTGTGAGCGAGGAGAAGAACCGTGTCGGTGGTGCTAGCGTTCGACTCACTACTCACAGTAATTTGCTAAACTTGTTTTGCACCAAACAACCGCCATCATTGCTGCTTATTTAATTCCTTCCAGAAAGAGCAGAGCAGCATCTTATCCACTTGCCGCAACCCGGTGAGCAGGCAAGACATTTTTATGCAAAGCGAGGAGAATGCTGACTGTCGTGCATAAATGTGCACACATGATCATCCTCACTCTGCTCTTATTTAAAGACACATTATTACTACTACTGAGCAGCATTTTTTCAAAGTAGAACACTAGGATATATGATGATGACCCTCTCGGATATTCATGGAAATTGAGATGGTGATAGGACCGGATGAGAAACCTTGTCAAAAACAAAACTGTAGACTAGCATGCATCGGTGTGTGTGATCCGCGCATCACTTCAACCCAATAACTTTTGTCACAGATTGAATTTCAAAAATGGCGGAGATAACAATCTAGTTAGGTTTTTTTTACATAATCCGAAATACATCCTTGATAGAATTTTATAGGTGCTCAAACTACTCCGGTTTTTGTCCATTATTTTAGTTTTCTTGTACGTAAAGCTAATTTTCAAATTGAAATTTGAACACGTATAAAAGCCAACCTTGTTCCGAAAGTGGCAAAGTTGCAAAAAATGTTGTTGCTCGTTATCATCATCATTTCGTTCTCCTCTCTTTCCAATTTCTTTCTCCTTGCTCAGCTCACTTCTTTCCCTTTTTGTCATGTGTGCCTTTGCCTTGGCAACTTATTAGGCGTACCTATAACAACATCATTATAATGTTGCTATCTACTTGTATTTATCTTTGGATCCACCAAAAAAAACTGCTCTTTTGTATCATCAATCATAATCATCCGCCGCCACCACCACCGTACCATCCATGATCATCCTCATCATGTAATATTATTATTATTATCTAGCTTGCCTTGCTCATTTCTTGCTTTGCATATTAAATACGGCATTCTAAAATATTTACAAAAAAATGCAAGGAGCAGGAGGAGGAGGAGCAAGAGCAACCGCCTTTAAAATAAAAAGGAGCTTTTATAATATTTAATCATATTGCGCAATTTTTCCCCTTCTTTTTTTTCCTCCTCTGCAGCTTTTCTTTTCAAAATCTTTCAGCCAACGAGTCAGACATGCCTGCCTGCTATGCCTGCATGCTACTATCACTTTCCTCCGCGTGTCAGCAAAAAGTACGTGACTGACGAGCCTCAACTCTAAAACTGATCGTCGTCGTTCCCACTGTAAACTCTTCTAAAATTCATCGTAATAATAATATACTTTTTTATCATGTGACCCGCACACAGACACACTGCAAGAGTATCTTGCCTCTTTTCTTAAGAAAATCTTATTGATCTTTTCCTTCCGGTGATGATGGTGGCGGTGGTGGTACGTAGTATGATCGTGTTTGTAGAGCAGGGGAATGCATGCATGAAAAAAAAATACTCTGGCAGTTTGTGTGTGTGTGTGTGGCAGAGGAGAAAAAGACGGTTGAAACGTGCCAGAGATGAAAGTGATCAGAGGAGAGCCGCAGTATAGAGACTGCAGTGTTTTCCATCCTTATTGTCATCCATCCCCCTTCTCCTCCTCCTCCTCTTCACTCCACTCAACTCCACTCCATGTTGATCATCACCATTCCATTTTAAAAATTTAAATACGCAGCACAAAGGCCCATTGTTGTTGTCGTTGTGTTGCCTGGCGCTGGCATATATTCCAAGTGTACGTGCTATTATTAGGCATGGAATGCTATCCGCGGAGAGCAAAATAAGCTGCATGTCTGCCTGGTAATCACATTTGATGCCATTAACGTCATCGTTCAAGTGGCTCAACTAGCTCGACTGTACCTCCGTCACGCCAACACCACCACCACCATACCACCACATGCCACACATAATATGCACACACAGCCTATAGCACTTTTTATAAATGCGCTTAGCACTCCACAGAGAAAAGCAAGAATGAATGGATAGAGAGGGAATCACAGCGTTTTCCACCTTGTTTCCAAGTAAAGTGCTGGTGATAATATGATGGTTGAGTTGATGACGAAGACAACAACGGTGGAAAAAAAGTTGAAAAGAGGAGGACCAAGAAGAAGAAGAACAAGAGAACAGGTGTGAGCACAAGAGAATTGCTCGCAGGAATCTGGAATGGAGTAGTCTGAGTCGGAGAGGTAGTAACAGTAAATAACAGTTGTTGTTGTTGTCGTCGTCGTTTTTGTTATTTTGTTGTTGCTGCTGATGTTCAAGTTGGCTGTGATAGAGAGAGAGAGCAAGAGAAAGGCGAAATGGTGTGCACTACTTTTTAATGACATGCTTTCCACCGTCCTAGTGTTTTTGAGCTTGGTCGTTCTACAAAAAAATAGAAGGAGCCAAAATAAGGCAAAAAGGCATCAGAGGGAAGAGAAGGGAGAACTCTGACAAGTGCAAGCAGGAAAAAGAAAGGGAAAGGAGCTTGTAGAAGTAGCAGTAGTAGTAATAACAATAACAATAACGTTTGAGTACTGCTTTCTTTCTTTCAATTTTCTTGTTTTCTTCTCTGCTTTAACTGCTGCTGACTTGAGTGGTGTGAAAAGAGAGAGAGAAGAAGAATGCGTATGCTGATCCAGAGTTTTGAACGAGCTCACGCAAGAAACCAGTTGTTGTTGTTGTTGCTGCTGCTATTATTATTCAGGTGGTGGAGAGGTGGAGTAGCACAACAACAAATGGAAACGACAGCAAGAAAACAAAAAAGAGTGAGAAGCTGCTATTATAATGCTTTGCTATGCTGCTGCTCCGGTGTGGTGTGTGGCACAAGAAAATAGACCATTTTGTTCGACCAAGTCACTTTTCAAAGAAAGCAGAGCAACAACGACACTAGCAGTTTATTTAGTTACAACAAGTCAGTTTGCAGGTTGTAAAATGTCATAAAAGAACCAAAAAGAGTAGCAAGGTGAAAAAAATAATACTTTGTTCCGTTTCACTCATCATGACTCATTCTTCTCTTGTGCAAAAATATGCATGTGCCCACGGCTTGGCTTTTGTTGTAGGGAAAAGTGCCAAGTGAGGTTGCTTGTGTTGCATGTCATGTGCTTGAGCTCTGTCTCCCTTTCTTTGATACGTGGTGCTGTGCTGGGAGTGAATTTTAAATTACTTGTTTTCCAAGTGAAAGAGAGAGAGAAAGCATATTATTATTATTACCGGTGTAATGTTATTAAAGTTGTTGTTCTCTCCTAGACTTTCTTCAACTCTCACATAAATACATGCACAAAAGATATCCAGACAACAGCAACGCAAGCAGCAACTAAAAAAATGAAAAGGGAGAGTGAATGAGCGGAAAGCAGCGGTGAAAGAAAAACCCGTTTTGTTGAAAAGTAGAACTGAGCTTCAAACAAAGTAAAGGCATAAAAATGGGAATGAGAAGAAGGACGGCGTATGAGAGAAAGTACAAATCCTTTTCCTATGGCATGCTGAGCTGCTGCTGCTGCTAAACTAGCAAAATAAAACTGGCAGCAGCAGAACCAGAATATTATTACATATTATTATGTGTAGCAGGTAGACATGCAGGTAGAATAAGAGCAGAGAAGGAACAAGGAGACCAGGCAGCATTTTTATTTGGATTGGTTTTCTTGCTGCTGTGTTTATAGCTAGCAACCTTTTTTCGTACTGAAACGTCTCTGCACTTTTTTTCTTGCAAAAGGCTTATTATGATTATTCGAGCAAACTGTAGTAATATTTTGCTTTAAAGTGAAAAGTTTCATAAGAGACGTTTTCCTTTTTTCATTTGAAAACTTTTTGGTACAATGTGCTACAGCAGTAAAGAAATTGGGTGAGTGTGTGTGTGCCTGCCTGCCACTATATATATTTTTTCTTCTTCTTGTTCACCCAACGCGTACGACAGGAATAACAACAATAAGCGTAATCGTTGTTGTTGTTGTTGCTGCTGCTGTACAAGTTGAGCGTAGTGGCTTTGGTGTGAGTGAGTGGAGGAATGTGGCAATGGCAAAGTAAGCATGGCATGACAAGAGAATAATAAAAAATGAAATATCGGAAGGAAGGGATATAAGGTGGGAGCAGAGAAAAAGAAAAAAAACGTGGCATTATTTAATACGGAAAATGGTTTCGTCGTTGTCGCTCTGTGGTTATTGCTCACATTGCACTCTTTCACCTTTCCCTTTTTCTCTAAAAAAAGAAAAAAAAATGTATATTCCCACTTGTGCAAGTGGCTGTGATGGCGGTACTAAATGACTGAACAAAGTGGAGACTATTGTCAGAGTCAAAGGACATGGCCATAGAAACAATTTACTTTTTTTGTACTGCTTTTTTTTCTTCTTGGCTACTACAAAAGTGCAGTGATGTCGAAAGGATAACGATACGACTAGGTAGGTAGGTTAGGCGATAAAAAAATAGTAAATGTCTGTGTAAATACAAGACTTTCAATTTCAAAAGACCAGAGAGGATCAGAGACCGTGATGATGATGATGATGGTGACAAGTCGTCTCTAAAAAATATTTCCTCGTGTTTGGCACCAATCTATTTAGATATTCAGCAAAGGAAAGGTAGTAAACTCTTTAAAAACAGGATGAATAATAATAATAATAATAATAAATTATTAGCACCAGGAGGTAGATTTTTTTTACCACCGTTGCTTCCGTGACTGGCAGTGACTTTCACTCGAGCAAAAATATTAATGAGAGGAATCCATTTGTAATATTAAAAATACACACATTCTTATACATATTTGCTTTTAAGCCCCGTATAGCTGTTTGGTTGAAACATCATCATCATCATCATCACACCTTCATTTTGAAAATAGTTTTTTTGGGGTCACGAGTCACGTTTTCCCTATCCTTCCCTCAAATTATTCAATTTCTCCATTTCCTAATTTTTTTACCACCATTGCTTCCGTGACTGGCAGTGACTTTCACTCGAGCAAAAATATTAATGGGAGGAATCCATTTGTAATATTAAAAATACACACATTCTTATACCTATGTGCTTTTAAACCCCGTATAGCTGTTTGGTTGAAACATCGTCATCATCATCATCACACCTTCATTTTGAAAATACTTTTTTTG
Source organism: Homidia socia (assembly GCA_036850745.1). Taxonomy (NCBI): domain Eukaryota; kingdom Metazoa; phylum Arthropoda; class Collembola; order Entomobryomorpha; family Entomobryidae; genus Homidia; species Homidia socia. The sequence continues at coordinate 4,279 of JAANSP010002201.1, read as the reverse complement.
GGGCCACGAGTCACGTTTTCCCTATCCTTCCCTCAAATTATTCAATTTCTCCATTTCCACTTGCCAGCTAATAAGCTTAATTGGATCGACGACGATATACATCATTTGTGACCTTGATTCAAATTTAGAAATCCATCCAGACAAGCTCTCAGTCTGAATAGCTTGCATCATTTATTTACCAGCTGCTACTTCTGCTGCTGAGGAGTACGCTTCAATCTAAAGCGAAATTTTTCACCTTGTCATAAAAAAGGGCCAGACATTTCATCTCTAACCACCGTCGTTTTTACGACTGCGTTCCCCTGTTCTTGGCCTTATTCCTAGTTTTTTTTTCAGAATTATCTTACCGCATCATTTTCCAGCAAACTAGCTAGAAAACATTGATAGCAATGAAGGAAAAAATCTTTTTATTATTATTTTTTCATTGGCATGATCCAGATCGCGTAATAATAAGAGAAAGGAAAGAATGGAAAAAAAACTTGGCTACCTATACCTACCCAATGTATCGATAAACAATTTAACAGTAAGTTTGCAAACTGGATAGTCTGTAAAATCTTTTTACAATAGTCATCATATTTATAACTAGATATCTTGTACGGGAAACGGATTATAACGACTGCTTATTTGAGATTTTTTTCTCTGCTAGTTCAATGGCCATCTACTTTTTTATTCTCTCTCCCTTTGTTCTTTTCTTATTGCTATTATTACATTTTGAATTTACTGCTGCTACTTTGTGATGATAAGCATCGCAGCTCATCCAATCCATCTAGTCGTTGTCAAGCAGCTCAAGCTGAAAGTCTGTACAAAAGAAGAAGAAGAAGAAAGCAAGCGAGCAAAGCACATGTTTCCATTTTTTGATGGCTTTTGTGCAAGTGAGTGAGTGCAGAAACGGGAGACTACAACTCCGAGACTGTTTCTCTGTTATTTTTTGAGTCGATATCATGATCGTTCGTTCTCTCTCTCTATCTTTTGCTTCCTCTGCCGTCTCTTTTCATGTTTTTAGTGAAACTGACAGGAAGGGAAGAAGAAGGAGAATAAGAGAGTCCCCTCAGGGAACTTTGGCTTACTACCATCCCAGCTTACAGATACACACATTCACACACACACACATGCAGAGTTTAAAGAGTAACTGTTCGTATATATACTCCATCTTTTTTTTCTCCGTATACCTATCCTCCTCTACTCCCCAATTTTTACTCCATCATCATTCTTATCCTCTTATTCTACCTCCACCTCCTTCTTCTTCTCCCATGATGATCATGTTCCTTTTTTCTCCTTCCTATTATTAGGCACGGCTGACTGCGTACACAAGAAAACTACTTGGATGGATACAGGATACAGATGGATGGATAGATGGATAGTTGCATGAATGGTGCTTTTCCTCTTTTTATCATCGTCATCATCATCCACAGCCAGGAGAAAAAGTGAAGAGAAAAAAAGAACTTTTTTTTATTTTCTTCTCATTCTTTCTTTCTTCTTGATTTGATGATTGCTGTGTGATGTGATCGGCCATGCTATTATCTTGCTTACCCATCTCTTCAACTTTTTCTTTATCTCGATTGCGTAACTAACTAAGTAAATGGTGGTGTGTGTCTCTCCCTCGAGACGACAACACGAGTAAAATGCAGTAAAGAAAGTGTGTGGTGGGAAGCAGCAGCATCAGCAGCCTCCCGACTACCACCATCTAGAAAAGTAAAGTAGAATAAGTCTGTCACAATGTCGACGACTGCTAGTACCAGAGTACCACTACCAGGACGGGAATGAGAGAAGCTATATAGGCCAGACCAGGTAAACAAACATGTCAGCGAGATAAATTTGTGCATCCGGAGAGAGTCGAGTTGGCAACAAGATCGAAAGAGAGAGAAGGAGA
>JAANSP010002200.1:0-13334 GCA_036850745.1 Homidia socia | reverse complement strand
GTAGGGTGCTTTTTCCAGAATTTTGAAAATTAAATAAAATATGCATTAAAGTACCTTAATAAAGAACAAGCACTATGAATTGCCATATTATTATCCTGCTATTTTTGTGTTATGCTAACAACAACACAACAGTGAAAAACAGAACAAAAAAATAACAGAACAATGCTTCCATTTTTACATCTCACTGACCCGTTGGCCATTTTTTCATAAATTTGAGTGCTGTTTTTTAGCACTGTGACGAATGAGGAGTATAGCTCACAGCGGAAATACACAAGATTTTAAAAAAAATGAAAGGTGAGAGGAAAACGGCATAGAATATTTTACGCTGCATATGTACCTACGTAGAAATCTACTAACACGGCTGACTTATTTATGCTCATGTCCACGTTAGACAGGTAGGTAGATGTAAATTTTCAAAAATTACAGCGTTCGTTGTTTGTTACTCTGTTCGTGTGTATCATAAACAACAACGTACACCACCGCCACCAACCACCACCACCACCGTAAGATATCTATCTCCGTTTTTTACCACATCAACAACACTACAACAGCAGCTCTGGCTCATGCACACATAACACACCTCAATTTTGTACGTGCTTTTATTCCGCATTCCTGATTTCTCAGATGAATCACAAAACTTTTAAGTTCAGGTGAAAGTGCGCTCTCTTTGCACAACACAACCCATTTAGAATACTACTCACACAACAAACACAGCTTTATTTGACTGTGTGCGTTGCTGTTGTAATAGAGTAGGTTGTTTTGCAATAAAGACGTAGACGAATGTGCATGCCCGAGTGCATATGCATATTTTATGGATAATTTGTCTTTATGTTATCTACATAGGCGTGTATTTGTAATATGGTGAAAGTTTTGCCATGAAATACCGCTCAAGGTATGCACTTTGATTTATCATTTCCTTTTGCACTGCTGCTCCGTGGCTATGGCATATGAGCTGAATACATTCATCTTTTCTCTGGAGCAGCACCAGCACCGCTTTATTATTGCTAAACGCAGCATAGCACACAAAACATTTCACTCTCTCTCTCTCTCTGACAAAAACAGAGTCAAACAATCTAGTTAACATTTATATTTTCTTCACAATGCCCCTTAAAATAGTCAACCGAACACCATGTTATTATTGTTATTACCCTTCTTTATCCTTATTATTACTTCGTTATTTATCGATTCACACACGTTTACTTTGTGACCGTGTGCCACGCTCTGAATACAATATCAAAGGATAATAGAGGCACGTGGTAAAGTATTTTCCAGTGGTGGTGGTGGTAGAGAAAAATAATGGTAACAGGAAGTAAAGCTGTAAAAAAATCTCGTGAAAACAGAGAATAGGCGGAAGGAAGTGTTGATCATCACCACCACTGCATCAATTGCTGATACCGCTTCTTTTTTCTCTCCAAAAAATGTTCCGTTTTTCCTCTTAGTTTTTTGTTAGCTATTGCACCCGCAGTAGTAGTCTAGTCTGAATGGAAAAACAGAATTTAGCTATACGGTTCTTTATTATTGCCATCATAGTGAAATAAGCTGTAATATTAAATGAATGCTCAGCAAGAAGATATAGAAAAAAGGAGCTTGAAAAAACTGGAAAATCATATGGTTTTTGTAAGCAGTTGATTATATTCAGTTTGTGCTTTCCTCTCGTACTTGAATCCGGAAGGGACGCTGCTTGTCTTCATTCTACACACTAGTTTTATTACATGGGAGACTGGTGATGGTGGTCGTGTGGTGCTCTGCTGTTAAAATATTTTCTTCTTCTCTTTTTTCCATATGCTCCCTCTCTCTCCTTCCTTCTTTTTCCCTTGTTACTAAATTGCATTCCTTCTTCACTTACCTATACACCGCTACAACCACTACTACTACCAACACCACCACCACCATGCTCATTGTATGTATCTGTGGGTGAAAAGGCATTTTGTGAAAATAAAAAAGGAAAAAAACTGAGCTGAGAAGTCATGAAAAAAGGAAGTGGCGAGAATGAGACAAAATTTACTTCGTCAGTAAAGCCTCATGTAAGCATTTGAAATATTCGGATCACGAACTGAACGAGCCACTTTTTCCGTTTCTCAATCAAACGTGCATCCAGAGCTTAGGAATCACAAGAATATCTCTTTTTTCGTTCTCACTATTTTTTTCTCTCTCTCGTCTTGCCTCTTCTTCTTTCATTTTTCTCACTCTCTCTTTTCCTCTCTCTCACTGTCTCTCTCCTTTTACATTTTCTATTTACGTATGGATGTAGTTTCTTTTCTTTCACATTTCATTCACAAGCGTACGTGTATGGATATCTATTATACACATATGGTATTATTAGTATTCCCTCTTTTATTCCTTTTCTCAGTTTCTTTCCTGTCAGTTTGTCTAAAATCCTTCGTGAGAATATGTTGGCGTGGAGAGATATGGATGTAGTTTCTTTTCTTTCACATTTCATTCACAAGCGTACGTGTATGGATATCTATTATACACATATGGTATTATTAGTATTCCGTCTTTTATTCCTTTTCTCAGTTTCTTTCCTGTCAGTTTGTCTAAAATCCTTCGTGAGAATATGTTGGCGTGGAGAGATGTAGGAAAGTACCTACTCTGCTTGGTTATCTGTGGTATACCGTAAACCGGGAAAGAACATACACATATCTAGAATATTTTTTAAACCCAAATTCCTTTAAAGCAACATATTGTAATACAATCACACATACATATAATAAAAATAAACTTTTGCTTTTGAAGTAAACTTCTAAACTTGTGAATATTTCCTGTAAAATGAATAAATTTTTTGCAAGAACAAAAAAATACTTCAAAATTACTTTTTAAGAAGCCTTCTTGACGAAACAATATTTGTGTTGAAATTTTTAGAAAAAAATCATTTGCCGGATTTTTTTTCAATATGTTTTATGCAATGCAATAATTGATATTGCTGAATGCAGTCTACAAATTTATGCAGATGACGATGCTGTTGCAGTTCTTATTGCTATGTTTTAAGAGAAAAAGGGCAAAACCAGCCACGCTTGTAAAAAAATCTTTAAGCTGCTGTATGCATTTTATTTCAGCGAAAAGAAAATCATTTGGGTTGACAGAAACGTGTAAAAAAGCGTATACGGTTCTGGTTTCACTGATTGAGAGTGGTTTTCTGAAAAAACTATGAAAATATGTAAAAGTTTGCTTCAAAAGTATATGAATACATTCAAAACACTCAAATATATTCTATCTGACAGACAATGTCATTCCTTGCTTCATTTTCCTGTTATTCCATTTTTGTTCTCTCTTCTCCTCTTCATCTGCTCAGCTTGTATTCTCATTCAAAATCTCACTTTCTTCTTCTCCTTTTCTTCCGCGTACACATCTGATCGGTTCGTCGAAATTGTTCTTACGTGCTTAAAGCACGCTTTCATTTTTTCCATATGAGTTGCTCACGAAAACGATTGCTTACATACGTACCAAATCGTGTTGTAGCCTGAAGAAAGAAAAGGGAGAATGAGTATTGCATTTATATTCTTTCTTTTTGCCTATTCAGAGATTGTATTTTTTATAAGCGAGACAAGAGAAAAAAGTGTAAAAAATCTTCTGGGACCTAAAAAAGTAGATGAGCTGCTTGTACAGCGAATGCAGTCGCTTCAAGAGAAAATCTTTTTATATATTTTTTCAAGATATGAATCCACACAGACACACAAACACACAGTTGCATTGACAGCACCATCCCGATGATATTCTACAAGGCATATGTACGTAACTTGAGTACACAAAACGTTTATCTATATATATAAAACCAAACTGTTCAGTGGAAATAAGTAGTCGTATTACATGGATGACAACCGTATTGCATTTATATTCTCCTTTTTTTGCCTATTCAGAGATTGTATTTTTATAAGCGAGGCAAGAGAAAAAAGTGTAAAAAATCTTCTGGGACCTAAAAAAAGTAGATGAGCTGCTTGTACAACGAATGCAGTCGCTTCAAGAAAAAATCTTTTTATATATTTTTTTCAAGATATGAATCCACACAGACACACAAACACACAGTTGCATTGACAGCACCATCCCGATGATATTCTACAAGGTATAAGGTATATGTACGTAACTCTAGTACACAAAACGTTTATCTATATATATCCAACCAAACTGCTCAGTGGAAATAAGTAGTCGTATTACATGGATGACAACCGATATTGAGCTTGTTTTGGGACGAAAAACGGTGCAAGAGTCTGTTTCCTTGTATGGTGTATGTACGGTACTGTACTAGCCCAGCTATAAGTACCATGTTCTCCTTTTCTATGTGTTTCCGTTCAGACAAAATTCACAGCAAGAGAGATACCGAGAATAAAAAACATTTCCTTGAAACACTTTGACTGTTTGACTATTGAATCGGAGGTGCAATGCATTGAAAATGTAATGGATTTTATTCACACTTTCTTGTTTCCCGTAAACATGCTATTCTTTATTCGGGGAATTCCATTGCATAAACTAATGTTAATGCAATACATCATATGATACATGCGCATGCAAGTATGAATAAAGGGGTGCGGTGGTGTGAGCCAGTGAAAGTGAGACTTTTTTTTGATCTACTCAAGTCTAACATGGCTTAAAAGTAGACATGACGTTTCCTGTGCGACGGTGGATGGTATGGCACTATGATCTGTGGTGTTGTGCAGCAGCAGCAACGGTTGCAGGCTTGTGCAACAACAGAACACCAGTCTGCACTTGAGAAGAGCAAGATAATATCATGATGAATTTGACCGTGAATCTTTGAATTGGAGGTTGCATTTTCCCAAACCCATGATGTAGTCAGTACGACCAAAAATATGGATAGTGGAAATAAATACTAGCACATTCATCATTGATTTTCCCCTTTTTCACGAAAGGATCGATATGTATTCATGTGATCAAATCGTTGTGTGCGAGTGTGAGTATCCTCTTTTGACAATTCCATTTTTTCTTCTTCTTTTTCTCTCCTCCTTCCGTCCTTCAGAAGATATCGACTAATCTCTTTGAAAATCGCTTCTGAGGATATTTATATTGCATGGTTGGAGGAATTCGGGTATTGGTGACCTTAGGATGTCGTGTCCAGGAAAAATATGAGAGGATGAATTTTGCCAATAACAAGTTTGGACATGTAGGTACAAAAGTAATATATTATATATTGCGTGGTGGTGGTAGAAGTAGTAGTAGCCGACCCAACTCTACAGTTTTTTTTCTTCCTTTCATGAGGAAAATTCTTATGAAAAGCTCAAGTGTTTTCAGCTCTTTTTGTAGTATCATCAAGCTTTCCCGCGCTAGAAATGTAATACTTGTGATGTTTATGAGAGTAAATTTCATATTCTGATCTGACACCATTACTAATACTACTACTACTACTATTGCTCATAGACGAGAACTTGTATTCATTCCTCTTCCCGTTCCGACCTCACGCCCAAATTGTATACAAAATCAAGAAGCTAAAAACTGAATGCCGCTTTTTACACTGCTTTCCAGCTAAAAGTCATAAATCTTTTATAATTGCATTCTCAGAAGAAGTGAATGCTACAGTTACACCAGGCCAGCTTCCGGAGACGCTGCGAATTTATCACACGTTATGCCTTGCTTACAATAATAATAATATTGAGTAGGTATACATAAATACGCTCTTATAGACATACGCTCACTCTAATCCTCAACTCAAAATCTGCTGCTGCTTTTTCTTTTCTCTTATGATATGGATGCGCTATTGAACATTGTGAAACTCTGGGGAAGAAATGTATATTTTTCTTTTGTGTACTGAAATGAACTTATTGAAGCTTGAAAAAACTGGTGACAGCAGCAGCGTCATAAAAATGTTTTTGAATGGCAGGCCAATATGTGCAAAACTCAATATTAATTTTTTTGAACAAGAAAACTATACACGCACCAACTTTGTGAAATTTCAAGCTTTCCATTTTGAAATTGCATAGTAAAGTGTTTGCGAGCTACAAAGAAGAAGAAGAACAAGAAGAATACATTTTTTGTTCCAGCAAGTTGCCTAAGTAGGACAACATCAGCAGTAGTAGTAGTAGTAGGCGAAAGGGCGATACGAGACTTGTTACAACCACGCCTACAACAAGAGAGAGGAAAAAACCGGCGGATCAAAAAATATGTAATAACAGCTCGCTCGCTGCTAAAAAATTGCCCTCGCCATTAAATTCCTGATTTATGCAAAAGCTGCAGCAAAAAATTTTGTCTGGAAATTTAATTAGCGGAAAGTATAGGATAGGATAGTGAGGACACCTTATCACATACCAGCTAAAAATATTGTATGGAGCGAGTCATAAATAATGCAAGTGTTTCGATTTTTAACTTTCTCATTAATGCACATTAAATTACAGGTTAAGGGCTCAATTTCTAATATAATGCAAATTATGTAGCTTCCCGTTTCACCACCACCATCGCCACCACAGCTGGCCTGGCAATTATGACAAGTGTGTTCTCATCTTTATTAACAAGTGTCGATTATTTCTCTTAAACGATGGAAAACCATCTGCTGAGGGAATCAAACTACCATAACATTATGCTCTTATACTCTGCCATTAAGTTTTGTACTACTTCAACATATATTTAACTGCCGGAGCCTTTTAGTGCGTCAATGTAGTTTTTTAAGCGTGTTTGTCCGTCTGTCCATGTGAAATCAACAACTTATCTTTTAAAGTTTCATTGCATTGTAGAGTATTTCCTTTGAACACCAGAACTCTGCTGACGTATAATCTTCCTAATGCATAGTTAACAATATTCTGGGTGTAAAAATGAAGGATGGAGTCAAAATGACACATGCTTTAATTGTAAAAAAAATATACCGTTTTTAGATTATATATTTTTAGTACGCATGGTGGTTAATAAGTTCAAGTTTTTTTCTCCAGTAGTTAACCATCCTCGGGTTCATACCAGACAATGTTACCCTTTAGGTTTCATCTATTATCAGTACTGCACAGGCTATCAGACTACTTTTTCTTACCATTAGAGCAACAAAATTCCGTGACTGGCTAAAGAAAAAAATAATACTTTTTTCTCGTTGAACACACTAACTACCAATGTGTTGGTTGGAGTAGATATCGATACTTACATGCTACCATGTAGGCATGTATGCATGTAGTGGAATAATAACTAGTCGAGAAAAGTTTCCCAGTGAAAATGCACAAATGATCTTACAACAGCTTTTTATTATGTTATCGTAACTGCTACAGTATAGACATGTAATGTCTCCTCGGTCAAATGACCGACGAAAATCTCTCAACATATTTTTTTCTCTGTTTTTCTGCCCTAGTCTGTAGTAGTAGTTTGGTTGGTATTTAGATGGAGAGAAGAAGGTAGGCATACTGTAAAGGAGCCATCTAGAATATGTGACCAGCTTTCCAAATGATACGTAGATTTTTGGTGCAGTAGGTTTTCATTACTTGACATTATACGTGCGTAGTTGTATTAGTATCCCATTCGGCATGAAACGAAACGGCCTAATTTTCGTGTGTGTATGTGAGTGAATCAAGCAATGAAAGAAAGAGCGGCTACTAGACTAGAGTTGAGCAGTAGTAGAAGTAGAGTGGACAAAGATTAGATATTATAGGTAATAATAATTGAAAGTTTAGCCATTCTTATTTGTTACGATAAAGATTGTGACCACTACTTGTACTTCTTCTGTACAGATTACCTATTACAAGCGTATGATATTTTTTCAAGTTGTATGGGATATCTTGCCTTGACTTTTTTGTCGACGTTACTTGCTATATTGCAAGGTAAGTAAGAAAGCAGTTTGCTTGGTATTTTCTTTCTCTGTTGCTACACTTTTTATTTCATTTTCTGTTGCAAAACGAGCCAAGAGAGAAGAGAAGGTAGAAAATGTAACGAGGCAGATGTTGGTTGTGGGTGTCACGTTACTCTGCAATTTCCACTGCACGTGCCCACTTCTCAATAATATTTTGCCGAATTCATGGTAAGTGTGTGCAACTTCTCTACCGGGTACTATTGATTGGGTGTTTAAAAAACAGGAGGAAAAATACTTTTCCAATTGGAATAAAAATATATAACCGGTTAGTCTGAAAACGTGATTTCCAAGTTCCGCACACACAAAAATTACTCTGCAATTTCCACTGCACGTGCCCACTTCTCAATAATATTTTGCCGAATTCATGGTAAGTGTGTGCAACTTCTCTACCGGGTACTATTGATTGGGTATTTAAAAAACAGGAGGAAAAATACTTTTCCAATTGGAATAAAAATATATAACCTGTTAGTCTGAAAACGTGATTTCCAAGTTCCGCACACACAAAAAAATTTCTTGAGTGATTATCAATGCTAAGAGTAGTCACGATTCATTAGAGAGTTAAAAATGATTAAAAACTCTTTTAGCATGAAAAGGAACAAATTAAAAAGTGGGAATTGTTAAGAAATTTAATTTTTCAAGTGCTGCAAAAGACCTTTCTAAGGTATCAATATCAAATGGTTTCGATAATAAACATAACGGAAACTCATTCATATTACGTTATAGGTATATTATGCACATTTCAACATTGGAACCAACTTTTTTACAAAAGAAAATATTCGCATTTTATCTGTACTCACGTGCATACTATACCACCATTTGCATTGATTTGAATAAAGAGTAGTGAAAGAAAGAGGAAAACAGGAGAATTTTTTTGTAAAAGAAGAAGAGAGAGAGAAGTAGAAGAAAATTTCACAAAAGAAAGAAAACAAGACCAGACGAGACCACAACTGAAAGTGAAAGCACAATAAATGGAAGAAGAATTTCAATGGAAAAGGACGAGGAATTGTGTTACTTTTTTCAAGCCGTTTTTGCCTTCTTTTTCTAAAATAGAGTAAAATGCTTCCAGGTTTTATACATATCTTATAAAAGCAAGTATTTTTTAAAGTTTCAGAACAATTGTTTGGTCTATGTATTGTGTAAGCACACGTTAGGTTGACACTACTTGAAATACTTTAGAAATAAAATGTAATACCAATAATATTGTTGCTTGTTTCTCTCTCTTTTTGCATGCATATGGTTATATTTTTTCCAAGTCGTCTCCACACCAAGTACATCCTTCCACAATGCCACCAACAAAGAAAAAGTAAGTTGGGTAGGTAGTAGGCAGGCAGGAGGGACGCATCATGGAAAGTAGATTGAATTTCAAAGAAAAATATGTGAACTGAACAGGCTCATCTTTATACTTTTGTAAAGAATCCGTAGAAAAATATGTATATTATTTGTCATTCCTTCCACAATGCCACCAACAAAGAAAAAGTAAGTTGGGTAGGTAGGCAGGCAGGGACGCATCACGGAAAGTAGATTGAATTTCAAAGAAAAATATGTGAACTGAACAGGCTCATCTTTATACTTTTGTAAAGAATCCGTAGAAAAATATGTATATTATTTGTCAGCCATGTAGGCATGCACACTATAAAGAGAAGCATATGCCTTACATTATTTTCTGTATGAGTTGGTATGCATAAGTGCGGTTTCCCGTTTTGTTAAAGGCGTTACTGCGGAAGTGGTACGCAGTAAAAGCAGTTGCCTGAAGCGGATTACATAAAACAGTGCTTTAAAAGAAAAAAGAAGAGTGGTACACAGAGAAAGAGAGAGCAGTCCCACCACTGCCATTACTGCTACTACTACCCCTACTATTTTAGCAAGTTACAAGAAGAACGACTCTTTTTTGGTACTTTTTACTTTTTTACTTGGTTTAGTACTTGAGTAACTCAGCTTGTGCTTTCTCTCACAACAATGCAGTCTACTGTGTGTGGTTGCAAATATTCTGTGAGTGAAGCCAAAGTCAAAGTAGAATGGAAAGAAGGAAAAAAAGAGAGAGGAAAAGAACCAAGAAGCCTTTTAAATTGAGAAGAAGGCGCAGAGAGAAAAGAAAGCAGAACATTTTTGTATTTTGGAAACTCACATGGATATTATTGAACGTTATGGTATGTATTCTGTTCTGCTGTGTCTAAAATGTACTTTTATATGTAAGTTTTGCAGTTTCCAACAGACTACTATTGCCGCCGTCATCGTCAGCAAAAGACTACTACATTCTGTTAGAAAACGGTTTGTTATCCAGAATAAGAATAGAACTTCAATAGGCACACACAAGAAGATTTCTGGGAATTATGTCTTTTTTTCGTATGAGTATTTTTGTAAGGTTAAGTCATGATCATGATGATCGTCATGCATTTCTTCTTTGGAAACTTGTTATCATCATCATACATTATATATTTGAATGTGGTGAGATGAGGCTACTTTTACAAAAAAGTAGAGATATTTTTTTACCAATGCGCGTTACCAAGAAAGAAGAAAAGCAATAAAATTCAAGTTTGTGTAGAGATAGTGGAATATTACAAGTTGTTATATTTACAATGGTAAGCATAAGGCTTCTTTTTTATTACCTGAAGCACATTCCACTTTACTGTTGACATGCTAAGCTTAACATTAATCAGGAGTTAAAGTCGTGTGATCTATGGACTCAAAGAAAGAAAGAAATGGAGAAGGAGGGCAAAGTAGATAAAAATCATGGGATGAAGAGGTTGAATGAGTGATGAGAGTTAGTTTTTTTCCCACCACAATATACACACATCGACGATTTTTTATCTAGAACGTTTCTTTGTGGTGGTTAGGTCGAAACAATGGTATGAATACTTTTGTAAAAGTACAAAGTACATTTATAAAGCATAGATAAATATTTGATGACTCCATTTTGGTCATTAAGAGGTTCGTGTCGGCTCATTAGTAGTGTGTACTGTGTACGTGTACCATTTCTTCTCAGACACACGACGGACACATGAATCAAACCACCTTCAAACTGGGGATATTGCATCACACCAATTAAAAATTTTCTGGCGTTTTAAAAATTCAATCTTCGATTAGTTTTTTTACATTTCAAATAAATAATTGCAATCAGTTAGTTTTCAATTTATAATTTTTGTGTAAGCGTCTGTTGTTAAAATAAGGTATATGCAACAAATCCAGTACATATACCTATAAATGTGCATATGATGTAGGCACATACCCCTTCTGTGGTTCAATTGTTATTTATACGTGTGTATGCCTAGCTAATAGCTATGTTTCTACTTTCCAATCAGAAGCACAGTCAATACTATAGAAAAACAAGCAAAGTATAAAATGCAAAATTACAATTACTGTTCTATTTCATGAATAGATTCACTCTCCAATGTTGTTGTTGTAGTAGGAGCACAAGTAGGAGCTTGAGCTTGATTGAAAAACGTAGTCAATTTAGCTACCCAATGCATCGGATTTTACTTGCTGTAAATGTGCAGTAAACCTGAAATCCCAGGGTTTTTTCACACAACATTGACGTGAGCATTACTCCTGCAATAAAAACTGGGCTACACAAACACGAACATGAGCATACCTAACAATAACGTACCAAAAACTAACTCGATGAAAGCACAAAGCCAATAAAAACCAACTTGGTTTCCTTGTTTCTTATTTTTATGGTTTTGTTATTTGATTCCGCAGAATGCAGTTTTTTCTTGCTTTTCCTCGCTATGCGCACGAAAATGTACAATTATTATTTTTTATAGAGAAAAAACACAATACAACAGCAGCAAGCTTACATAACACTTGAATGATAATGCGAGCATTAATATTATGCATATTTGCAATGGAGGATTGTACAAACGACTTGCTTTTTCCGAGCACGCAAAAAATCAAATGTCTACCTAGCTACCTATTTAGATATCATGTAAAATCCCAGCGTGAATGGAAATAAAAAAGGTAAAATTACATCAAGCATAAATATTTATCCTTGTTGTGCGCTGCTGCTTTTACTACTCGAGCAACTTTTTTTACACACAAGAATGTGTTCACATCTCCATTATGCACCTACATTATGACGTGAGGAGGATGTTTGATAATTAATAGGAAAAAAATAATAGAGATTTAGATTTGGGCAAACCAACAATAGCCTATTTTTCGTCATAATATTATACAATTTTCTCTTGAGTAAATACGCATACATATTCATTTCCATTTATTCTAGTATACAAATATGTTGTTTTTTGTGCTTCTATTACGAAGGGATAATACACAAGCTGTTTTTCCAAACACCATTGTCATCATCATCGTATAACCAACTTTTTTTGGAGAAAAAAAGATCACAATTTTGGTTTTGGTTCCATGCTTCTGCCTTGTCTTGCACTGCATTGCAACGTATTATAGGTATCTTTATTTTCTTCTTCTTTACTCAACCATCCAGAAAAAAAGCTCGTTGACTATACTAAATATCAAGAAGCGAGTAGCAGTAGTGGTAGTAGTAGTAGTTGCAGACAAGTAAATAGAAAAGGCTACACCACAACAACAAATATAATAATAGACAAGGTAAAAAAAGTTACTTAATACGTTATTTTGAGAAAACGACATGGTATATTCTTCATTTTCTCGAAGGATATTGAAGAAACATTATATATAGAGCGGAGCAACGCAACAAAATATTATATACGGTAATAAATGCAGCTAAAGCCATATATTTTAATACTATTTTCAGAGAAAAAGTTGCATTGCTTCTGCTGCTGCTCCTGCTTCAACTAGTGTTGCCGTACGTAATATACTGCAAAATCATGAGATGTATGGCTCAACTATATGGGCTATAGTAGTATAGTAAATATGTACATACTTTCGCTCTGTATAACAAAAATCTCTCAAGCAGAAAAACGGATTCTTATTCACTTACACAATACTTTTTCTTCATTTTCTCTTTGTGGCCTTATTTTTTCTTCCTTTTTTCTCTCTTTCGTTTTTCTCTTCAAGGAAAAAAATATATACCAGCAAAAGCAGCAGCAGTAACAACAGATGAGAAAACTCGCTTATTCTCCCTGGCTCTCCCAAGTAGTTACTCTCCGTGTGTCCATATAATACACAAACAGTGAGAGAGCGAAAAAAAGAAAGAGCAGCATTACTCAATTCCATAAACTTTTAAAGGCCTGTAAAAATTCTTTATTTTCAAAGATTTTCGCATCCCTCATTCCCGTTCATGACTGGCACAGCACCACACACACCAAGAACCTAACCCATTATGCTGTATTAAAGGTACATACCTTTCTAATAATAGGTGTATAAATATAATACGTACGTTTTATATGGATAGAAGGAATGAAAGAGCTCACCCCTTTTTCAAGAAATTTTATTTCCATCTGTGTCTATCTGTCGACAACTATAACTTTTCTTGCATTTGCACCCAGTCTTTCTTTCACTAGAAACATTAAGCAGTGGTGGTGGTGGTGGGTTTGAATAGTTTGAAATAAGAAGCAACAGTAGCAGTAATACCGCGACGGTGATAGGGACTAGGAAAATGCGTAAATTTTTTGACGACTTGATTCTCGATCGTAAAAGA
>JAANSP010002199.1:0-13336 GCA_036850745.1 Homidia socia | reverse complement strand
CTTTGTTCGAATTGATTTGCTTATTAAGAGTATATTATCACATATTATCACATATTTTTATGCTTTCAGTAAGACAGAGTTAAAATGAACCAAAGCACAAAATCAAACTGGTTAACAATAGTTTTTCTTTTTTATTGTTGGGTATGATCGAATCGAAAGTGATTTAAAGCGCTCAAACGAATGAATGAAAACTATTGACGTGCTTTCTGCTTTGTGAGCAAAAACAAAACATCTTTTGTGAGAAAATGTCATAGAATGCTCCGTTTATTATGATGTATTAATTTGGAGATATATACACATTAAACACACAAGCATATGTATTACGACGATTTAAAATGCCACATATAATAATAATCATCTTTCTTATTATTATGTATTTTCTTGTGGTAATTTGTTTGTGCATTTTTTAAATCTACAAATCTACTCCACCATCACAAAAATAATATTTGATAGTAGATTGCACAGAAATTATTAAATATCTCTACTTTATTTTGTCAGACTTTGATTTTCAGTATTGCACTCTCTCGTATGCATTCATCGAATTAAATTGCATACACACACTGAACAAAATTTTTTGCAAATATACATGATAAATTGATAAACAAAAGTCGATGCAAAACGTTGAGCAATAGTATAAAACAATAATAATAATAATAATAATAATAATAATAATAATAAACACATCAAATGTATGTGTGTACACCGATATAAAATGGCAAAAAGTTGCCGCAGTAATGTGAATGTGAAGGGTGATATGGTGATGATGACCATCATCATCGTAATTATTTACCTCGCTATGCACTGAATGATAACTCATCTTTTGACCAAAACAAAGTAAGGGGAATATGGGGATTACAATATTCGAAAAAAATATGGAAAATATGAAAAAGTATCGTACACATATTATAAGGACCACACTGCAAGACTGTAATACATTTGTGTCTGTTAAACTTTACTCTCTGCAATTCGCCATTTTTTCTACCATGTAGGTATGTAGGTGCGTTACGTTATCATTTTCTGTGTCTTACTACAACTACTGCTACTCCTCCTCACCACCGTTACCTCTGTGTTGCAAGCAACAAAGCTGCTAGTGACAAGAAATGTAAGTTCTTTCACCCCTCCCCTTTTTTTGCTTCATGCAAAATGAAAATGTTAACTAAGTCTCTTTACAAAAAAAGTTGACGCACATACTTATTCACACACAACCCCTTGCTGGCTGCTCGTTGTCGTGTTGCAATAACCAGAATTTGGTCACTGCAAATGTAAGGCAAAAGTTCGTCAAAAACACAGGGTGATCATCGTCATGTTTGCATGAACCTACACGACAACAGTTGCGTTTACGCTGCGCTACAACAGTCCACTCGCGTTTCTTCGCGGCGTTTGGAGTGCCTCAGATTTGCTCTACCAAAGAGTACAGTTTATTAGTGAGTGATAATGTTTTATATGAGTTTTAAGTGACGTTTTTACTTATTCTTGGAAATTTAGAGTTTCAACAAAATATTTTATAAAAAAGTTGGTGGTGACTGTGCGTGTAAAAGAAAGCTACCATCATGGTGAATCTAGTGGAATATTTTGGACGGGAGAGTTTTGACCAGATATTCTTTTCGTTGATAACGTTGATAGTGATTGTGTCAGCGTATTTTGATTTAAGGGATAAAAATTATCCCCCGGGTCCCATGGGCATGCCGATATTTGGATATTTGCCTATGCTGAATCCTAAAACACCGTATAACACGCTCAAAGATTTGGCGTCACATTATGGAAAAGTGTTTAGCATACATTTGGGGTCGGTGTACACTGTTGTCATTTCTGATGTGAAACTTATCCGTGAGGCGCTCAATTTGGAAACTTTCCACGAGAAAACGCCACTGCAACTTGCCAACGGAGTGACCAATGGAAAAGGTAATTTCAGTTATTTTTTGACTGCACTATTGCATAAAACTTACGTTGCTGTTACAAAGACTGTCACCGTGTAGTCTTGAAAATTTTAATCGTTTTTCTAAAGTATGACTAAAAACTGTTTGCCACAATTAATTATTGGGCGTTTTGAAATTTATTTCTACAAAACTTACAGAAAATTTAACTTTGTAACACGTAGCAACCACATTGGAATCTTGTAGCATGTAGTTGTTTTGATTGTTGAATTAGGGGTAAAGTGAAGGGTTGCCTATTAGATAGCATAGGAATTAATATATGCTAAAGGGCGATGATGTAACAAATTGGAATGAGCTAATGAAGGGTCCCAATGTAACTGATTTCGTTATTGAATACATGCGATTATTGCGATTCAAAAGGTAGTTGTGCATTTAAGCGCAAAAGAGATGGAGCTTAGTAGTAAGTGTCAGTGTGCAAAACAAGTTTGCAAATTACAAAGTACCTATGTGAAAAACATTTTTGTTAGCTTTGTATTGTTGGGATGCTCGTTTATAGATCTGTAATAGTAGGGTCGAAAAATATTCTTGTATATTTAATACATTATATTATCTTTCATTCAAAAAATTGTAACTTTGTTTGTGTTTGTGGCATAAAGGTTGTATTTTTTATTAATGGGCCTCCATCTTTTGTCCTGCATGCGTTCCTACGTAGGGATATACTATGTATTTTTCAAATTGTTTGCGGCGTTGTCTGTAGACTGTAATATCCAATGGTGCTTGAATTGAAGTTACTTCTAATCAAAACAAAAGTTCATTGGTAAAAATGCAAGGTTGGAATAGGAATACAGTGCAGGCACGACAAGCATTAAAAAATGGAATATTGCGAAATTACGCCCTATCAAAACGATACAGCGTTACTCTTAAGAAGATTTACCCAAAAAGTCGTTACCTTCTGTTACTTGTGCACTATCTATGTAACAAAAATTGCGAAATGAGCCAGTCTGCAAATATTTACATCAAATTTACTGTTAGTTGGACGGTTTGCCTAATTTCATAATCACGCTTGTTTTCAAGCTTCTGTCCTGAAATGATGATGATAGCCAATGCATAAATTAAAGATTCCTTTACTTGAGGAGTGTGCTCTCTATCACTGGCCTCTCTGTCACTGGCCTTTTTAAAAATATGTTGCGAAATATTTTTGTAACCTTTACATTGGCCCATTATACATCTGGGATAATTGAACTTTAAAAGGCAAATACGTTCTAACTTTTACCGTTCTATGTATATTTTTACCCTTTAGGAATACTGATGGCTGACAGCGATCCGGTGGAAGCAACACAGGTTCTTCCTCATGTCTGCTCTGAAAACTCTGGGATCAACAAAGGCTAATAAATCACCACGTGTCATCTTGGAAGATAAAATTCAAACCTCACTCGGGGATTTTGTTCAAGTTGACAAAAAATACATCATTCTCACTTATAAATATTAAACCACAATACATAAATGCATGCATACATTTTTACGTCCAAGACACATGAACCATGAATTCAATATCAAAATGAGTAAAAAGTATTATTAATGATACCTTTGTAGGAAATCTAAGCAAACGGCTGGTAGTGGAAGTGACATTAGACCAGCCTTGAAACACAGCATCGGATCTTTAATGTTTGATGTGGTGACTGGTACCCGACCCACTAAAGGCGACCCTCAGTGGAACAAGTTGCAAAATGTCTTTACAAACCAATTGCAAATGATGTCCATAACCAACAGCAATAATTTTGTCCCTCTTATAAGGTAATCAAAACTGAGTCACCAGCACTCATTCCTATGCTATTAATTAATGCATTTCCAGCAGCATGAGATGCACTTCATTACAATGAACGCCTCCAGTGTTTTATAAACTTGATTTACATCAAACGTCTAGTTGGTCATATAGCCACATAGTTTGTAAGGATAAGCGAAGCGTGAGTGAAAAGAATTTGCTACATTGCCATTTTAAAAATGGATGTAGCGTTTACAAAAATGACTAACTTAACAGAGTGAAGCATGTGTAAAAACAAACGTTATCCAATTGCAAATGATGTCCATAACCAACAGCAATAATTTTGTCCCTCTTATAAGGTAATCAAAACTGAGTCACCAGCACTCATTCCTATGCTATTAATTAAAACATTTCCAGCAGCATGAGATGCACTAGTTTCATTACAATGAACGCCTCCAGTGTTTTATAAACTTGTTTTACATCAAACGTCTAGTTGGCCATATAGCCACATAGTGTGTAAGGATAAGCGAAGCGTGAGTAAAAAGCATTTGCTACATTGCCATTTTAAAAATGGATGTAGCGTTTACAAAAATGACTAACTTAACAGAGTGAAGCATGTGTAAAAACAAACGTTATTAAGTTGTAAGTAGTACGTAAGCAAGAGAAAGATGAATTTATTTTTTCATCTTGATAAGTCAATTACGAGAAGATTCCACAAAGTATTCAGAGAAATGGAAGATAAAAAAGATGAAAGACGATGACATTAAAAGGATGATTACGTGTGACGCGATACGTTACGGGCATGCACTTGGCGTTGTTGCCTCATAAGTCACACCATGTTTTTGCCATGAAAAGCTCTTGTTTTTATAAGTGTACCATGCAATTGCAAGCTTTCTGACTGCAGTGTTCCTTGGTCTGTGATGATAATGATTTCATGCAACAGTGAGTTGTTTTTGTATGAACACAATTATCTTCCTGACCACATTAATATAATGTTCTACTTTACAACTTACAGAGCAATAATAGAGAAAAGACTGAATGATGCGATGATGAGATGAGAGTGCTGAAGTTTTTTGTGGTGATTTTACACGTACGAAATACGTATCTCGTAAAATCTCTCATTCTCGCTCGACAGGCAAAATCCATATTACCATCTTTGCGCATGCATACAATTTTTTTCTGCGCAACCAAGTGCAAGTTTTGAGTATAGCGAAATGAACTTTACATATTTACAAATTTTATCAAAATTTTGAGGCTGATGGTAAATCGAATGAAAAACCTGTTGATGGTGATTCATTGTGTGGAGGAAATTCACAGGGAAGTTTTCAACTCGCCGTGATCGTCTAGTGGTTAGGACATTGCGTTGTGGCCGCAATAACCCAGGTTCGAATCCTGGTCACGGCACTCAATTTTTGTCGAAATTCGCTCCGAAATGCCCTTCCACAATTTTCTGAAAGTTTAGTATCGCTAGGGAATCAATTTTGGAAGATTTGGGGCAATTTTGTACACTTTTGCATGAAAGTGAGAGTTGTCAAGGGAAAGTGGAAACAACGCTGCATTGCATGCACACGCAGATTGCGAGCAAGCAAGATGGAAATGGAACAAAAGCTTCTTTTTGTACAACGAAACCTCTTATTGATATATATATTCGTCGTCATCATCGATAAACTTGTTCTTCCAAGGCTACGTAACGCTGATTCTGCTCTTGGAGCATACAAAGCATATAATTCTGCATTGCATAATATTTCGCAATAATGTTCCACAACTCAAATTCTTGCTTGAATAACCATTTATATGGAACCTTTTGACTTTTTTTGTAGAAACTTTGCCAAGTACGCTAAAGCGCTTGGTGGTTTAATTACCGGGAAAGAAGAGGCCACAAAATTGTTCAAGAGATGTGTGGAGAAATACCCGAATGCGGATTGCAAAGAATTCAGTAGCATTGTGGAGGCATACATTGCTGAAACTAAAAGACGACAAGGGAAGGATGCTGAGGCCTTCTCGACGGAGCAAATTTCTCAAGTTCTTTTGGACACACTTGCGATGGGTTGGGAAACAACTTTGGACTCCATCCAATGGCTCTACATTTACTTGGCAATGCACCCTGAAGTGCAGGTAGACTGACTTTGGTGTACATATTTGTTTATAGGTTCCAAATTGTAATTCTAGATATGTACATACAAATTGTATGAACTTTTCTAATGTGTACTTTTTCCATTAGGATTGTATTCTCAAGGAGATGGAACACGTTTTGGGATCCAATCGGGAAAACCTTTCCCTAGAAAATCTCAAAAAGCTTACTTACACGGAAGCTGTAATAATGGAAGTGTGGCGTCATCGACCTGTACTTCCAATGGGCTTGCCACATTGTGCTGCTGAGGTATTCACTCTAGATAATAAGTTGTTTTAATTGCACCAGCATTTAAGATTCCCAATATCAGGGGAATGCTGCTGGATCATTATGATTACCATTATTTTCATTCCAGCGTACGAAAATTGGAAACTACTGGATTCGTCAAGGAACCCTAGTTGTACCATTAATCTACGCTGTACATCGAGATCAACGTTACTGGGATAAACCGGACGAGTTCATTCCAGAACGTCACCTTAATGATGATGGAAGCATTAAGAAATCCGAATACTTTATTCCATTCCAAACTGGTAATGAGGCGAAAAGAACAACTTGCTCGTTCAGAATTTTTCGCAGTTTTCCATGTTCCATGCAAAAGTGGACTCAATCTACTTTTCTCCCTTTCTTTTTACTCACATCATAATATATGTAATTTCAGGAAAGAAAACTTGCATTGGAGATGGAGCTGGCTCAATGGACCGTTCTGTTGTTCTTGGTTGGAGTACTGAGTGACTTCAAGGTCTCCTTTGCAAGAGGAGTCAAATTCAGCCAGGATGACTTACCAGATTTCAACGTTACTTCTACCCCACCCGCTTACCGACTTGCATTTGAAGCTCGTCGTTAAGTTTCGCAAAAACTTCACTGACCTTTTGTACATGAAAACAGATTTATATATGCATCATTTATATGTGCAATCTTTCACATCTTTTATTTTTGTATACTTTTTCTTTCTGGGATGACACTTTAAATTTTTAGGTGAATGTAAACCTTTTAAATCGATATTATAATTGTATCTGTTACATTTATGTGAGATTTTTGACATGAAGATTTTATACTACAGTCTTACGACGGGATTACCTTTATTAATCTATGAAGTTTTCTATCTATGCAGTTTTTATGACGGCGCNTCTTACGACGGGATTACCTTTATTAATCTATGAAGTTTTCTATCTATGCAGTTTTTATGACGGCGCTTACTTTATTTTTGTAATACAAATGCATCAATAATGGATTTATGACGCTTTACTTTTAAATGTGACCATATCAATAAATAATTAGGTTTAAAGAAACGGTCCATTGTTTAAAAAAATAAAGATATGGAAACTAACAAGTTGAGGTTTTATCTGAGCTTGTGTATCTCTCTGTTCATTATATATTTATCACAGTCATTATTGCGATTTTAGGTTTACAATGTCAACTTGCACATTAATATGCTGTCTGTGTTCATCCAAGTATAATCAATTGAATGAAAGAACTTTGTCATTTGCAAAGAACGTCTTATCAAACTTTAAAACTAGTAACATGAATGTATTGCTCATTATTTGATTATGACCACTGTTTACTATTGTTTTTTTCTATAATCGTATGGATTTACACGCTAGACGTTGTAGATTGAGATTTGAGATCCTTATAGATATTGAATGAATTCTTCTTCGGGAACCAGCAGCACTGCACGCTAGTCGCTACTTTGGTATAAATTTTTTGCCTTGTAAAATGCAAAAAGTGCATCCAAATTTACACGAAGACCTTGATAAAATACTTTAATTTCAGCCATTAAAAGTTTGCCGATCCTCTTCATTGACGAGTATCAATAGACGCTGAATCAGTTGCGTCCTGGATGGGGCAGCTTGACACAAAATCTGTAGTAATAGCAAAGGAAAGCAGACATTATGCCTAGAGGAAAATATGATAAAATGCATTCAGCTTGATGAATAACACTGTATGCAGATATTGATATACATTAAAAAGTTGTCTTAGGATTACTCCATGATACATTCCCAAAGTAGCTTCATAACTACTTCTTAGATTCACTGTTAGGCTCTCGGGTTCTGATCCATCACTCATAATCGGTAACGATTGTTTGAAGGAATGTGCAAAGAAAATTTAATCCTCTGAAAATGATGATGAATAAAATACAATTTTAGCAGTGACCACGTACACTGAAAACATTCATCTTTACCCAGTGGAATCGGATGACTCGTTCGAACCTTTTCAACCAGAGCAGTGCCTCCGTGGTAGTTCTGGCACTGCATGATAATTCATCTTCAATAATGTCTTCCAGATAGCTGTAACGTTCTTGATCCTGCACATATTTGCCCATCAATTTCTGTAACGCAAAATGGGTATAACGTATTATGTTATGTATTGTTCAATCTCAACGTATTTTGGTTTTCAGAATTCATAACACAAAGGTACAAAATACGTAGCATCACAAATATTTATCACTAGTGTCATTGAATGAAATGATAAACCATACTTTGATATTTCCATGCACATCTCTCGAAACAGGGCTGAAGGCTATGCCGAGGCTTTCTGAAAAACGGTAAAGATAAAGATACATAATTATTTTAAGCACACTATATGTCATGCATGGGATGGAATAATTGATGACGTTTTTATTCAGAAAAATTGTGATTAAACACAAACCTATAAATTTTACAACAAGATTAGCACATTGAAGGAACTCTCTGGTTGCTACTTTTCCCTCAGGGCTAAGTTTAGGCCATTTGTCCAAAGTGATTTTCATTTCCTCCTCCAACTACAAGACAGCAAATTCCACAAAACAAGAATGATATCCGTACAAAAAAATGTCTGTCAAAAAGCAAGGATGAGCAAGCGCACGCTTTGAATTACGAACAAAAACTGTCTGAAAGGGTTTTCATGCGATCACCCACCAAAACAATGCACTTTTATGGTTTTATTGCGCGTATAACGTACACAACTCTTATCGTACGTGTATCCTCTTATCAGAAATAATTTTATCTTCAATCAGTTATTTATTTTTTGCTCACCGATTCCGATTCATGTGGGGTCACATGACTGGTGGAGACGCCATTACTTACAGTGGTTGATGCACCCACTTGGTTCTCCATAATTATTATGATGATGATAAGCGAAAAAAGTGTGAAAAAATTTCCCCACACTCTCCAAGTATTATTGTTTATGCTGCTTATTTGTCTTGGAAGTATTTGAATAAACATGCATTTCTTTAGCCAAGGTAAAAAACTGCATGATGCTTTCAGTGGCTTAGCTAGTTATTTTTTAAGTTAGTTTTAATACTATTTTTAGGTTCCAGGCACAAATATAATATGTATGTTTCAAATATATGCATGTGTACAATGTCCAGCATTGCACTGGAATTAAAAGCTTAAATTAATTTAGGACTTTGCGATACCATTGCATGGTGGAAACGTGGAGCACTACTATTGACCATAGGAAGTGCGTGCATTAACATGCTCCGAGAATAGCATATTATGTGCCTTCCTTTCCTTGGAAACCGGCTGACTCCTTTTATTATGCGAGCACGCAAGGATGGAATAGATGAGGTATGGAAGTGAGGTTACAAAAAAGCAATAAAAGTTGGTTTTTGATAATGCCCAGGCATGATCAGTGCAGATCCACCTTGGAGTATGGAGACAAAGAGTACTCATGTATGTGTATATGTAGGTAAGCGCTTTTGAATTAAAGTTGACGCAATCTTGTTCACGATAAGAGTTTTTATACATGGTTTGGCGTCATGAAATATGCGGCTTGAATGACTTAGTACATTCCCTACTAAAGGGATTTTCGTGAATTTACTTTCACATACAATTCTGCTTGCATAACATCTGCATACATCATTGTCCAATTGTAAGTAGTGTGTTTAATAATCTAGCTAGTTCCTGTGAGAATGCGGTAAATGGTGAGAAACGAACTTTTGATCTATCTATGCAAAGTCAGCAATTCACTTGCATAATTAGTTATTATGTATAACCGGCATGTCATACAAGTTTACAAAGCAAACACATTTCCAAAGTAAATCACAAGGAAAACTTACAGTTACATGCAGTATAAGCAATGGTCCCATTTTGTCATTGCACTAATCGATTCAATATTATTACCTGAAACATCCACACCCAAAATATCACGTTCTTATGATCTCTGAGAAAGTTGGTGTGAGGATAAAACATTTCAACCCCTGCTGCTTATATGTCTTGAGATAATCGTGGTCCGGACAGACGGACACAGTAAAAAAACCGACTAGTAGCCTAACTACCACGGTTTAAATTGCACAGTTCCATAGTTGCACGTTTCCGTTTGGTACAGTAACATTTCCTAGTAAAGCGAATCAAATCAAAGTTATAACATGAACAGACAGACAAAAAAAGGATAACAAACATAACTAGATCAAAAATTCAGCTAAGTAATAAATATAGAAAAAATGTTTTGTTATGATATTGTTAATGGCAAATAAATACATTCTTATAAGTTCATTATTACCATCAATAACATTACATTATTTAGTACATTGATTCGACATCAATGAAGAAATGGCTTAATATTGATATTTTTAAAACATTTTAATGGCAGTTTTTTAATTACATCATCAGGAATATATTGCTATATTTATTGCTATATGGACAATAAATTTGAATGTTCTTTCTTCCCAAGACATATTTTATGAATTTTCGCAACTGTGAAAATTTTAGCAATTAACAAACAAAGCAAACCTAATCCAGAAATAAAATGCAGCCATGAGCACTGTAAAATTCACAGTTGCACTATGTATCTCAACTTTCAAAATATTTCATTTAATGTTCGATTTATGTTCTTCTGTAAAATATATTTTGGGTTTACTTAAAGTACAAGACTTTTTTGTATAAAAAATCCGTGAAATAATGATTTTTTGCAGAGTGAAATACAGGGTATATTTGGTTTATGCCACATTATTATGGTATAGTAGTGCTACGTGTTGGAATAATTTGGGAAGCAAGTCTCGTCTACAAGTGAGCATAATTATTAATATATGCACACTTCACTTTGTTGCACATGCCAAGTTGTTGCTTCAATTGCTCAGTTTTCAAAAAGTCATGTTTTAATGATTCAAGTGTTGTCCATCATGTAAATTACTATCTCTCGTTAAAAATGCCATTACAGTTTCTGATATTGATAATTTCACCTTCAAGATAACGTTGTAGCAAAGCACTTTCAGGAGCTGCAGCAATAAATCATACCTCAGCATTCATGCTCATTGGTTAGCCAAGTTCGCAACGCGAAATTAAAGATTTGCTGAAATTATTTCAGAAACCTATTTTTCAATAGTTTAAAATGCTGAAAAGATTCTTAATTTTATTGGCAATTTCGACGGTGTGCCTTGGCGCACCATCTTGTAAGTAGTCTGGTTTTATTTGAATGTTGGTAAAGTTAATAAAATTATAAATGCATCTAAATACTAATTTGATAAATTATTTTCTAAAGTAATAGACCTCCCTGATGACAGGCTAGAACTACGTGAAGACTTAATTGAAGGTGACATTGTTCCAAATCCTGACAGCAAAAATGGCATACGAGGTGATCAATATAGATGGCCAAACAAAACCGTTCGCTACGAATTGGACTCAAATTTCAGTATGCACTGTTAAACTGATTACATTATTTTAAACTATCACTTATGGTAATTTTAAGAACACAATGTGATCAATTTATTTGTTTAATTTACCGAAAATCAATAATCTACCTTGGAACGTCTATAATGGAAAATATAAATAGACTCTAGCGAAGTGGAAGCAATATTAAAGGGCTGGGATGAAATTGAAAACACAACATGCATCACATTAGCAGTTCGCCGCCCAGAAGATCAGGACTTTGTATTCATTCAACGTGGGGAGGAAAATTCTGGATGCTATTCCTCTATCGGAAGAATTGGTCGCCGACAGGTCGTTGACTATTAAAGTGAAATTCGAAGCGTGACTAGGTAAATCGAGGTGATAAAAATAAACGCTATAATGAAATGGAATGTGCTGTTTTTAGATTCTAAATTTCGAACCAAGATGTATCAATCGCCATGGAACTATTGTTCATGAGATGTTGCATACTATTGGATTTTATCATGAACAGTCCCGTCCGGACAGGGATGATTATGTGACAATTGTCTGGGAGAAAATTGAGCCAGGAAAAGAGCATAATTTCAACAAGTACTCAGATGAAGTTGTTGGATACAATGGGAACGCCTTACGACTACGGGTCTGTACTACATTATTCCGGCTTTGGATTCTCTATTGATGGAAGTGCAACAATTATTCCCAAAGTAATTATTTGAAAAATATTAATTGAATCGTTAATGTAAAATTAACATGTACAGGAGCAAATCTTAATTTTTTGTAATATTTATGCACAGGACCCCAATGCAGAAATTGGACAACGTATTTCGTATAAGTGAGATTGATGCATACAAAGTCAACGTAATGTACAATTGTACAACGTATTTGTGAATCAATTTTTATGAGTTGATGAATACTGCAAACAAATAAATGAATGCATTTTTGGTTGAATTTTTAAAGCAAAAAATATTATTTTCATTTATTATTTGTTACTGGGTTTATATTATTTTATATTATTTAGTTAAATAGATATATTGGCATTACTGAAATTGCAGTAATGGACTTAAACAAAATCCTCACAAACTCAAGCTGGTATAAAAACGCTAACAATTTTCAAATCATTCCTCATCAGCACTCAACTCTGCAATATTAATTTGATGATGCGGCGGAAGAAATCGATTGAATTCTTGTAGCAAGTCCGGACTACGTCGAAACAGAATCTTGACCCTGCTAACCAGACCTGCTATTCTGATTCTTTGAGGAAAATAACGTTTAATACAATTATAGCATTTTACGACAACCCCCTGCAAAAGGAAACGTTACAAAACAGTATTAAAGGTGGGTGTTTTCAACTTACCTTTTGTATTTGTACTCATTAATGATGCTCACAAAGTATCTATAAAAATGGGGTTCCTGTGCGTATTTTGTTTGGATCATGTCAAAAAAGTTGAAGGCATCCTGAAATTAAAAACTTTGTTATTAGAAATCTTCATTTACTTAATTTTCAAGCGAATTTCCTCGACCTTCCTTCCTAACTAGAAACCTACCATATATGTTTCAGTAAAGTGTTACGGATAAATATATAAGGTGCTGTTAATAAATTTAACCGTAGCTAAACAAACGTACGCCTGTTTCAAGTTGAGGATTCTTACCTGAATTCCTACCACTGCGTTGTTTCCATTAGCACCTTGAGCATTCATTTTCTTTAATTTCTGGTAAGTTTAAAGATTTGCGACAGTAAATTGAAATCAAACTTTGAAAAAAAAATTTGGTTAAAATAAAATGTTTAAGTTTTTTTATAAAAGTTTTTTCACTCTTTGAAAGATAACTTTAGACCCGGGGTATGTGTGTGTACAGTAACACCACCTTGAAGACAAATTCGGCCTAATAATTTCTTTGCCAATATTTTATTGCTCAATATTTTATGAGCCCTATTGTCTTTGGATTTTGAAAAGACAATTCGTTAGAAATCATAATGAAATTGCCAGAG
>JAANSP010002198.1:2574-13336 GCA_036850745.1 Homidia socia | reverse complement strand
TGGTTTACCATTCCACTGTCAACAATGAAACGAGTATAATTTGTCACCGCCACACACAGTATCCACACTGCGGGGAGTAAAAAAAGAACTAGAGAGCTGTTAGATGAGTACTTATTATTATATTTTTAAGGCATTCCTGTTTGCGTGTATTTTATATGCAAATATTTCATAAAAGATGTGCCATGTAAGGAAGAGAAGGATACATTATAACCATGTGATGTTTTGTAATATGCAATGTTCATTTAATCAGCATGATAAATTTATAAAGCACATAATAATGTCTTATGAATGTGACAACAGATATTACTGCTACGCGATGATGATGTGATATACACATTACGTGTTATAGTGAGCTGTCTATATATTTCAAAATAGTAAAAAGTATGAACATGATACAATATGATATGATTATATGTCATCATCATCATCGTCAGCATCATGTGCGCACGTTTTATGGAGGTACTTGTTTGTTGTAACTTAAGACGGATGAATAATACATACCGATAGGATAAAATGTCAGATGCACCATCATAACTTCACATTTTTATTCCATTAAAATGCTGTAAGTGGAGAAAAAAATATGAGAGAATTGTAAATGAGAAACGGGAAACTTGCCACTTATTTTTCCCATGCATGCTACTTGATACACCTTAAAAAATAGTACGTGTTACGCATCCCTTTTTTAAGTGTTTTTTATTCCAGGGAAAAGGCAAAATCAACAATTTCAGAAATGAAAACTACCTAAACTCAAAACTAAAGGTAGTGTGATATCAAATGAGCAAAGAAATGCATATAATAACTCGTCATCGTCATAATAACTTTTTTGGAAAGCCTTTCAGAATAATAATAAAAATGCCTAATTCTTTTTTTTCTTCTTGGCAATATCATATTTCATACATGATAAACTCACGCCTTCTTCTTTTCATAATCTAATGATATGCGTGTTTGAATTCGCGTCTTGATCATCCTCTCCTTCTGTATGGTTTAATGCACCGTGGAAAGATGTCAGATGTATGGAGGCTACAAACAAGTCCATCTGACTGTGGCTGAGAACCCTACCACTTTTTTCTTGCATTCCTTTGCTCGCTCTCGTTCGCATGCATAAACTTGCTGGAGTTGTGCAGCTTCACAACCTCGTCGTGGTGTGGTAAAAAAAAGAACGGTCGTTCACTCTTTTTTCTTTCTTTTTGCAGCTCAAATGATAGGCTTTTTCGTTGGTAAAAAATAAAGCACGCATACAAGCATCTTCATCATCATCATGCATGCACTAGACTTAACACTGTACACGTCCATCCCCCTTTTTCATCTTTCAACGGATTTTCATTCCGTGAACTTTGTATGGCTGCCAAAAATGATGAATTAGTGTGCGGGGAATAGAGAAATCAAAATATGCTTGTTATACGGAAAGAGCACATTTTCCCTTCTTCCTTTCCTCTTTAGAAAAAGATGCAAGCCACAACACCAGCCAGCAACGCTTGACAGATTTTCGTCCATTTTTATTAATCCAATATTTTGTTTGTTTATACCATCCCATAATAATAGTAATATTTTCCCTGGAAAAAGGGTGAAAAGTGGGATATTTGTCAAAATGGGTATTACAAATGGTGACAGGTTGTAATATTTTTTCACATTAAATAATATTCTGTTAAAATGTAAAAACACAAGAAAAAGAGGAATTTTTAGCAGACATGCAATGCATTTTTTCATTCCCCTGTTTTTTTTCTGTTAAAGCTTTCTCTCTTGTGCATTTTTCAACACTTCTTTTTTATATAAAAT
Source organism: Homidia socia (assembly GCA_036850745.1). Classification (NCBI taxonomy): domain Eukaryota; kingdom Metazoa; phylum Arthropoda; class Collembola; order Entomobryomorpha; family Entomobryidae; genus Homidia; species Homidia socia. The sequence goes on along the minus strand of JAANSP010002198.1, from coordinate 11,560 downwards.
AATAATAAATAAGGCTAATTTGTTGAAAGTTTGACATGCGTGAACCCCTAAAACATCTCCTACTAAAACAAGTAAGATATGCAGGGTAACGCCTGCCAAGTAAAAAATAGAATCCGCACAAGTATGCACATACATCCACTCAGCAGAGTAATTTTTTTCACTAGTCTTGTTATATCTGTCAGTTTTCCTTTCCATTTTTTTCTCTTTGTGTATTTTTTCTCATTCATACATTTTGTTACTGCTTTCTCTATCCACGACCGGCAGCATAAGCAGCGGAAGGCAGTTCCCCTTGACCTCCTGCAACAGGGGAGGTATGCTGTCCTGGCCGTTGCTTAAAACCTCCAAAGGCCGCTCCAGAAGGATTACCTGTTTTAAACAAGATTTACAGCCTTTTCTGAAGAAAAAAACGTAGTGGGTAGGAGGGAAAAATATCATCTCAAAGTAATAAATGCAGTGCGTGTATTGTTTGTAGCAACGCACTATAAATACATGCTATACAGCCACCACCCCACCATCATTATTATCATCACAGGTTTCTTTCTCTTTCATCTTCCTTTTCTTTTTGCACAAAACGACACATTGCCACCACCACATTCACTAAAACATTATTTTTTGTCTATTGAATAATTCAACAAAAGTGGTAATCCTTGTTCAATCCTCCATTACCTTGCTTTCACGCAGCGCACGTGCTATAATTTAAATTTATACCTTGTGTGTAGAGGATGAATAGGTTCAGGGTGTCGTTGTCGTGTGCACGAGGATGGTGGTGGTGGTGTTGGTGGTGGTTTTTATTATTATTATGACATGTTTAGAGAAAGACAAGCATGGCATATTATAGCACTGTAGTATTACCTTTATTCACGGGTTGTGAAGTTCGTGCTAATGGACTGTTGAATCCATCGGCGGCTAATGGCGACACCAAAGAGCTGTACGAGTTTCAAAAGAAGAAAAAAAGAAAGCACTTTTAATTTGTAAAAGGGAAAGGAAGCAACCGAGTGAATGGCAGCTACACACAAGTATATATTCTCAACTTGCAGCACTAGTAATTTGCAAAGTAAAGTGAAGAAGAAGAAGAAAATTATTATGGGATAAAAAATTTCAGCAATTTTCTTATTCTTTTCTGCGAAAAGAAGATTAACAAAAAATGGAAATAATAGCAAGAATGGCAATACTACTGCTTTTGTCACGACATGAGGTTTGGTGGAATAGCATATAGCTTTTTTAGAAAAGGAGTGTTTTTTAATCTAGAAAAGGAGGAAAATTTTGTACAAAAAGTTTTTTTCTTGGAAGGGGGGGGTCAGGTCTAAGAGAGGTATTTAAGTTTCATGATGGGAAGGCGTAGAAAAAATAATACCTACGTAATATAAAATGCGTATATAGGCTTTATGGCAACAGGATGTGTGTCAGACATATTCACTTAAAAGGTTATACCTGCCAGCATATCCATTAGCGCCAGCGTCCTGTCCCACTGAGCCTGCACCCTGGAATCCCGTCACTGAAACCCAGTAGGGCCGGACGTTTCCTCCGTTGACTCCATGAGGATGATTACATGCGAAAAACAGGAGGAGGGAGCCAGCTCCAAAAATAAATAGAGAGGAAGACGAAGAAGAAAGCATTTTCTTGCTGTTTTGCAAAAGTTTTTTTAAAGAGAATAAGAAAAAACTACCAAGTTTTTTTTCTGATGATGATCCTTTGATATGTAAAATTGAACAGAGAAACTGTAAGAAGGTGATGGAAATTTGAACAAAATGATGATGATGCTACCGTCTACAAAGTCAACGCTCGACTAGATGGCTAAGTGTGATGATGTGTTTGGAAAAAGTCAACAGAATCACCAAAAAAGTACCACGGATTTAAGGGCAATTTAAAGGTTTTCCATTTTGTTGACATTACTGAATACGACGATGACGACGGTGAGCGTGATGAAGATGGTTATATAAAGTTGAAAAATCGAAAATAAAACGTTTTCTTACGTGTGTAATGGCTCTGTTTTGTAGACTGCCTTGTCACGGTATTTTTTGCAATATGGTGGCCATTTACGCATGTAATGCGTGGGTGTAAGCACACGATTCTACATTTTCCAACAAAGTAGAACACATGTATAATTTGTCCTTCTTTATTGTTACGCAAGTTTTTTTTCCTAGAACAAAAATCGAACAAAAAAAACAACAACAAGCAAATGAATATATCTAGGTTTTTCCATAAACTTTATTTATTATTCATTGCTCATGGCATTCATTTGTTTGATTAAAAAGCAGAGGCTTTTGGCATAAAAAGAAATTCTTACAGGTGCACCATCAAATATTCACGGGGTAAAACTGAAAACAAAAGTAGCAAACATGTTTCAAGGAGAAAAGACGCACAGCAAAAAAGCAGTGGAGCAAGTAAGTCAAGAGTTTGTTAGGAACGGTTAAAAATGAATGAAGAATTACACGCTACTTTTAGTACCCATCTATTTTACTTCATACCTTGGTTCAGCACAAATGCATGAATTGATTTGCTTGTTCAAGTGTTTTGGTTGTATAAAGACTTTTTTGTACAAAAATGAGAGAAAGAAAAGAACAAAGTGCGAAAATAAAATTCTTTATTTTCTCAATTTCTTTTGAGTTTTTTTTGTTGTTCATCAGCAGAAAAACAAGAAAGAGTTTTGGGGAGAAGCGAACAAAAATAAAAGTTGAAAGAGAAATACGAAGCCTTTCTGTTTTTTTCTCTTGTAGTAACGTACAGCCAGTCTCTACACTTGTGTTTGCAATGTTTTGCTTTGCTTTTCTGCTACTGCTGCTGTTGAAAGTGAATTTATGGAAGAAGGCATCCCAGCCAACTATAAAAAGGAGAATTGGAGTGTGACTTATGAGCGGAAATGATTTATTGTCTTGAGCCCTGAATGAAATCATTATTATTATCCTTAGTAGTAGTAGCACCAGTGGTGCTTGGTGCTGGTGGTGGTAGCATCCATTTTATAAAGTTGATTCATCCGTTTGCTCTTTGTCCAAGGAAATATTACATAAAAACGAGAGAGAAAAAAACAACGTAACACAAAAACGTGATGTTGTTATAACGCAATGCATATGGCAAGGTTCTTTTTATTATTATTTTTTGCTGTTGCCACTTGCCAGTAATGCTGTGTGTCTCTTTTGTTATTTTTTTCTTTTATCCCGTGAACGTCGTCGAGTTACCTTGTTCATTTATCATTTTGTTAACAGTAATCACATTGAATCACACAGGAGGAGAGGACAGTGTCATTATTTTATTTGATGTTTTATTGCTATTGCTTGCCAATAAAATGCGATAAAGTAGTGTTACCAAATGAACTTATATAGGGCTGTCGCACAGCTTTATTATCGAAAGTTGCGTAATTTAGTTTGTTTGAAACCATAAGGACTTTGTTTTTTAAAGCAGTCAAGTGCCATCATCATCAGTGTAAAGGTATTTTTATGAATGAATTGCTTCACTCACTACACCTGAAAACATCACTACACTGTACAACAACAAGCATATACATTTAATCAAACCGAGATAACCATTGTCTTCTTATTAAAAATTATGGAAATCAGACCCCTGGCAAATTGGTAAGTCAGCGGAGTGGGAGACTCAACTTTGGAATTTACACAATGCTTTACCGTACACGACCTGGGTACCGTTGGCAATCTTTAGTCATGCATTCTACAATTAGTTCAGAAAAACATTTTACGCCGTTAAAGCATTATTCACCCCTTCTTCGAATCGAATGTGGAAAACAGTTTCTTGACTGAAGCACTGACTTTTATTCTAGCTTTTAATAGTTGTATGGATTAGTAATATATAATTTTCCACTTTTGACAACGTTCTCCTGTGATTAAAATTTTTGTACAAAACTTTATCCCTAGTGGGCACATATTATGTGGTGGTGATGGCATGCGCATGCCCACAAAAAAGAATTAGGGTGGAACTTTTTAATTGAATGAACTGACGCATAAAGTATTGAGTATCAACTTTTGTATTCATTCACCATCAAAATAAGTTGACCATGTGATAATTCTGAATGAAAGTCCGAAAAATAAATTAAAATGTAATCTAAACTTTCATTACATTTCATTGAAATATCATCATTTTATAAAGATTAAACGAGAGATTCTCCATGCAATTTTCTTGCGGTTATAATCAATAAAAAGTGCTTCTCATAACTTTTATCTGTGTACAATCCACAGGACAAACTTACTCGAATACTTCAATTTTTTTTGCTTTTTCACTCGCTCTCTTCATCCTTCTCTCAGAAAACGTACTTGATCATCCTCGTCCTACCATGCGCATCCATAACTTTATTTTCTCCTGCACGCATCTCTTTGGCATACGTGAATGTACCGCGACTTTTTTTTCTGCTGCCACTGCACTAATTCCCTCTTTCCAGACGAGTCTCTCATCGACTTGCTCACAGTTGAGAAATGATTTAATTTAAAACTTCATCGACTTGCTCACAGTTGAGAAATAATTTAATTTAAAACTCACAATCAGGCACTAATTGGCTATTTTATACGTTTGAACGTCAAAGCAAGCAGGAGCTCTCTTCACCATCCTTTTTTCTATTTTGTCCGCAGCAAAAAAAGCTCGGCTCTCTGTCGCTCATTCGTTTAGCCGAAAAAAACTTTTTTCTCTACTCAATACTGCCGCTTTCCTATTAAGCTTGCTCTCTGGCAGTTTTTGTCATAATATCATAATAATATATTTTAAGTAACTTACTAGACCGTGTGCATTATGAATTGTGACACGTAGCAGAGAGAGGACATGGACTCGTGGACATGCTGTTTTAACACAGTTATTATTACTTTCTCGCACAAATAATAATGACAGTGCAAAAAACCCGGCAGGAACGGCAGTAGCATTATTGGTGCTGAAATAAAGTTTTGACTAGAGAAAATGAAATTATCATCAGCAACGGCGGTGGTGCATGGTGGGATCCTGTGAGTAGTGTTGCTGCAGAGTAGATGTAACATTTTAACAAGAGAGAAAAGCTTTCGTAACGAGATTACCAGCAAAATTTTGTATACCGAAACGTTCACAATACTTTCTCGCACAAATAATAATGACAGTGCAAAAAACCCAGCAGGAACGGCAGCAGCATTATTGGTACTGAAATAAAGTTTTGACTAGGGAAAATGAAATTATCATCAGCAACGGCGGTGCATGGTGGGATCCTGTGAGTAAAGTTGCTGCAGAGTAGATGTAACATTTTAACAAGAGAGAAAAGCTTTCGTAACGAGATTACCAGCAAAATTTTGTATACGGAAACGTTCACAAGAAAAGTTTTCCTCTTTGGAACAATGAATATTGTTTAGCCTGAAATATAGGGAAAAACAAGAGTAAAAGCTTTGTATGGCCATCCCCGTATAATATTTTGCAAGACGACAGCAAGCAAACGTGTTAGCATTCTTACTTGTAGTCTTCAGTGTTTTCGCCATTTCTATTAATTTAAAAAAAACTGGGTGACACTTGTGTGCTTTTTGCTTGCACCACTTGGTATAAAGTTGAGAAGAACATTGCATGGTCGTCATTTCAAAAAGTAAAATATCATCATCATCATCATGCTTTTCATGTAATTATTCTTCTCCGCTTCTCTCATCTACTAATTGAGTTGGATGATGATCATTTGCAAAAAGGAACAAGGGGAAATTGAAAGTAAAGATTTGGGTAGGAAAGCTGCTTCGACTAAAAAATTGTAAATTGGGGAAGGCGACGGAAAAGCGAAAATGCTGTTGTCGCTTCAATTTCTTTATTATTTTCTTCTTCATTATAAAGACTATTTCTATCAACATTGTCGTCTTTTTCGTCATTTGTCGTCGTCGTCGTATCATTCATGGCGTCAATATGGTAGGTAGAATATACCAAACCATACAAAAATATCACGATGATATAAAACGACTAAAAAGTTAAACCGGAAAGACGGAAAATTATTACAGCATTTTCGCATGCACCCACTTCCCATTTCACGATTTTTTTTCACGACATGTTCTCTCGAGACGGGCACCACCAAGCCAATTTTTTTCTTAAATGAATGACTGAATTGCGCTTGATGGAGAGACGAAAATGATTTGGAAAAATATGAAATGATTTTTTAAAATCCCTTCTGGCAAACTCACTCAACAGAGCAGACAGTTAAAGGGGAAAAAATACGAGGAGGAAAAATAACTGTAAAAATTTCTCCCATAATATTCCCAAGCTCCTCTCTCTACATTCTTTTTTAAAATTGTATATCCCATCATAAAAAATCATTTTTTCACATTTCATTAGCATTTCCCAAATCTCCCGTTTTCCAACAAGTAGGGAGACGCAAGAGACCAAGGAAATTAAGTAAATGGTATGATTATGACAGTGGCTGTCATTCGTAAATAACATAACTTGATCATCATCGCCGATGACTTGACAGACTCGGGGAGAGAGAGTCTTGTTGTACAGGAAGGAGAACACTGCAAAGGCAAAGGGCAATAAGAACGAGAGAGAGAAAAGGAAACGAAAGAGAAAAAATGGAAGGAGATAGAGAAAGGTAAAGGGTAAATGGAGTAAAAATAGGGAGATAGAGAGAGGAAAAGAGACAGTCAAAGTCCAACTGATTCGGAAAATTATCACAAGCCAAACTGAGGATAGGTATGGAATAAATGTATATCTTTATACCTTTCTATTTTTATAGCTCCATAGGTTTAGGTAGATGGGCATACATTGTAATCTTTTTTTGCTTTAATGCCAGTCTATATAGATGCTGGAAGGAATGAAGCTGCAAAAAAGAGAGTAAAAATGAAGTTTCCCGGATGGAACCATGCATGAAGATGGCGGTAAAAATAGTTTTTATTTTTTTTCTCTCCAAGAAAAAGCCATGTAAAAAATTCCAGCATTAAACTACAAATAAGCTGGTGGTAATACTACTACTGATGTTGGTGGTGGTTGGTACGGTATATACAAGTATCATCCGCTCGTCTTGGGAGACACAATAGTCATCATAATGAAAATAATAACCATAATAATAATAACACAGTCAAACATAATGGTATGGCACTGTCTTGTAAAAAAATAAGAAGAAGAAACTGTATAGGTCTATTCTTGAGAGAGTCACCCAAAAAATAGAATTACACTGAAAAAGTAATAGCAACATGCCATGTCTTGAGCAAAAAAATAACTTGCAAAAGGAAATGGAGAAGAAGGGAAGCAACTAGACTAGCATTCTGTCTCACGGAAAATATACAAGTTTCACTCGAGAAAAAAAGTCAAGAAAATGTGCGTTTTTTATAGAGTATCCTTTTTTTCGGTTGTTATTCTCCTTTTCCCGTGTGTCTTACTCAAATTCCCTTGGAATCTTGAGAAATCCTGAAAATGACGACGACAATGTTGGAGAGAATGGATTTTTTCACGCTGCTGCTGCTTGTCAAGAAAATGTGCGTTTTTTATAGAGTATCCTTTTTCCTCGGTTGTTATTCTCCTTTTCCCGTGTGTCTTACTCAAATTCCCTTGGAATCTTGAGAAATCCTGAAAATGACGACGACAATGTTAGAAAGAATGGATTTTTTCACGCTGCTGCTGCTGTACTACTCGACTCTTTTTGTATTGTTGTGTTTATAATGATGATGATGATGATGTTGCTTTGCTTCTGCTAGAATGTATTTTCTTTCTTGTTAAGATTGGTAAAACCCGAGAAAAAAGAAAACTGCACAATGCAACTCCAACTCCACTCCACTTGGTGGAGTAAGCTGTTGGAAGAGGTGAATTGTTCCTCGAAAAAAAATCTTATAAGGACACAACAGTATATTTTTTGGTCTCGTATTTTACAACTGTTGTTTATACTACTGAGCAAGCACAAGCACCACTACATAGCATTTTTTTTCTTGAGAAAAATACCTACTCAAATAGGAGCTTATATTCATACAGATGTCTCCACTCCACTTGGTGGAGTAAGCTGTTGGAAGAGGTGAATTGTTCCTCGAAAAAAAATCTTATAAGGACACAACAGTATATTTTTTGGTCTTGTGTTTTACAACTGTTGTTTATACTACTGAGCAAGCACAAGCACCAATACATAGCATTTTTTCTTGAGAAAAATATCTACTCAAATAGGAGCTTATATTCATACAGATGCCTGTATCATTACTACTTTTTTACAATCTTAGCAGGCATCACCTCCAACACCAGAATAATATCTAGTTCCAGTTCATAGAGTCAGAGTGGAACGACCTGCTTTTTCTTATTTTCGTCCATCATCTTCAGACAGAAAAATTTCTATAGTCAACACACACATTTTTGCTTCACCCAAGAAATGTTGCAAAAGAAAAAAAAGGATCGTAAAAAAGAATAACATTTCACAAAAGTGCAGATATTGAGGGAAGACCAACAGATATGGAATACTTGAGCATTGAGTTTCATTTTTTGGAAATTTTAGTAGGCATTTCAAGACCAGAAGCAAAATGTCGTGTGTGTAGTAATAACCTACTCCACTCCATTTGGCATGCCATTACCACGCAGAGATAGGCACCTAAAAACTCTACATGCATTCAATGTGCCATATGTAATATTATAATACATAACAATATTATTTTATTGTGTGGATTGCAGCCATTTTTTTGGATTTTATGCTTAAAAAATATATATTTAATATTTCACTATGCTGCTGTTATTGTAGGAAATATCCATGCAAAAACAGAAAAAAAGAAAAATTGTTATGGGTGGATACAGATAGGTAGGTTCAGACATGCATTCCTCTGTGCCTCTGTATTTTCAATACCCGAAAGACGTTTTGTCTCTTGAGAAATGTTTATTTGTTCCTCTCTCTTCTCGACAAGAGCCTGTAAGCTCATTTTCTTTTTTTGGTGAGAAAGCAAGAAAAAAAGTAGGGATGTAGCACAATAAAGTCTGGAGGAGGAGCAGGTTACTAGACTGACTTTACTTGACTTTTTTCAAGAAAAAAAATGCTTATTCCTTTTTTTATTTTGTTGACTGACTTGGTTGAATGGTTTGTTCGTTCATGTTG
>JAANSP010002197.1:0-13337 GCA_036850745.1 Homidia socia | reverse complement strand
GAAAAGCTTACCATTTATGAGTAGCTTCACTAAATACTTCCCACATGGGTTATAAACTGGAACTCCATTTCTATTTTGGGGATATATATTCGGTGTAATGAGTCTTTTTCCAAATCTTTTTTCATACAGTGCACTTATTGATAGCGAAGCAACAACTGAGCAATCTGATACTATGGTCTGTTTAATGCTAAAACAATCAATTTTATCAAACATGCGTGGATTGCTCCAAATTTCATCTGGACGAGACCATCTATGGAAATCTCTCTTTTGCTTAGGAGAAAGTTCTAACAGGCCATCCTTATCACTAAAGGGTAGTTGAAAGGCAAATTTCTCTTGTCGATCTATTTGCATAAAAGGTAGATAATCTATTCCGTTCACGCGCGAGGTTAGCAATAGTACTCTTTTTTCTTCTTCAGTATATCCTCCTTTTCCAGGTACATCCACCGTTTTAGGTTGATCAGTAGCTGCAGGTACATTATTGATATCATCTACTTTCACTTTCTTCTGACGAGGCTAGCATTCGAGAAAAGGCATGAGACGAATTTGGAACTTGTGCACTGTCTGATAGGCTCATATCTGTAACTCCTTTAAGTACCTCTGCACGTTCAAGTGCTTGCTTCGCCAAGTTTTCGACTTGTCGAGCAATTTGCTGATCTAATTTGCGACCAGATTTCTATAAAAAAACACATTAACCCGGTAGTAATTTTTTATGGTGAACGAATAGAATAATTTTATAAATTTTTATAATGGTTGCTTTCATACAAGTTGGATGCATAGTTGAACGGCATCAGTATACAATTTATACTGCCTCCTCGTCGTGATTTGCTTCATCTTCCTTCAGGGCTTGACTCACAAGAAATTTTGCTCGTTCTAGTTCCAACTCGTCGCCAGATTTCCGTGGTTTACGAATTTCTTCTTCTTGCTTCTGTTTCGACACTATATGGATATAAAAGTGATCATCATGATTATGATTGAATTTGGAATAGTGCGTAAATAAAGGATATCGTCTCGAGGTCAAAACAAATTATTCGCTTCAACTCAAGTAAAAATCGACTTTTCCTTACTAGATTCGAGACTGTTTATCCTATGCTGATATTCTTGTACTTTCTTATCGACATTGATTATCGCATTTTTGTTAAACCCCGCTGTCGTTTATATTGTCCTTAAGACGCTTACAAAGCTCTGCGCGTGCCCTCGTGAGCAAGCTTATAGACTCCCTGTAAAAGTTGTAAAAGTAAAAGTAAATTGATACCCAAATTGAAAAGTAAATTTATAACCAAAAAACCAACCGATAAAAATAAACAGCTACATCGCCATTCCCAAGCTTATCTTGTGCCACTGCTCTGCTAGCAAGGCTCGGCAGCGTCGTCCATAAAACTTTTGACGTCCATTTTTTTAAAGGTTATGCCCCCGTAAGTAAAGTACTAATCTCGGAAAGAATCGTTGATTAAGACCGTCAGGTGTCAACTGTCAAATGGTACGAAGGCGAAATCAAGGATAGTATACACCCTAGCTCGAGATCCAGATCCTTATAACGTTTTCTAATCTAATTTTAATTGCTTATATGTATAACTAATCAGTATCACTTTTTAAGTATAGCTGTATAGGGTACTAGTTAAGGTTATACTGTTACAATTCGATCACATTTTCTGAAGAACTGTCCATTTTTCATTCTTGAAAGAAAGAAAGCCGCAAACTGACACCTGGACCTGGATTGGATGCGATGTCACGAATACGAAATATATTATGTATAGGCAATGTCTATTTGGAATCGGTCTATTGGACATAAAAACCCCTTCTTTCTTTTTTCGCAAGGTTGTATTTTGTTTTAATGGTTTACTCACATCGGTGTTCAGACTTCAGGCCATGACAGGTACTAATTTAATTTGCCAGTTGAGTATTATTAAAAATGATAAAAGTAAAGAGCAACTGACACGCATATTATTATTATGAGTCATAAAAATGTTATTTGTGCACTACTGACTACTGGCTAAACGCAAATCACAATCACTGCATTCTCCCTCTATCTCCCTTCCCTCACTCTCTGGCTACATCATATAAGTGAACACAAAACACCAGTACGAAAAGAGAAAGATGAATTGAAGCTGTTGAGAGTAAAGAAGTCCAAACGAATGAAATCAGATGATGATGATTCATTCACCATCTCCATCTCATCAAAGTTATCAAAAGTGGTCAAGCTTTGCCATTTATTGTTGTGCTATAACTGAGAGAGTTGAGTTCAGAATATATAGTATAACGATAATTTTAAATGAATTATGAATTGACTTTGGCAATGTATTTCAGGTATTTATATAAAGCAGCAAAAGGTAAGAAAAACTCTGAGAACATAACAAAAGGTTTGTCTTTTAGTGCATGTGCAATTGTGCATCTGTAAAAGTGTAAACCAGTTGTTGTCTGTTGTCCGTTGTGCAAAAAAGTATACATACCTTACCTACAATGTAGGTCCTACATCGTTTTCACAGATCTCATCTGTTCCTTTGGACAATTGCACAGCAGTCAACCAACACCAACAAACACCAATATGTTTATATAGCATCGTACATGGTTGTGGAGATTCCTTTTGTTTAGGCTGTTTGTAGCCGCTTTTGTTCTCTTCTATATCGTCATCCCTCATTTGTCATTGATGTGATCTTCTTGCCTTTTAGTGCATGCATGTGCATCTGTAAAAGTGTAAAAACCAGTTGTCCGTTGTGCAAAAAAGTATACATCGTTTTCACAGATCTCATCTGTTCCTTTGGACAATTGCACAGCAGTCAACCAACAAACACCACTATGTTTATATACCTATAGCCTATAGCATCGTACATGGTTGTGGAGATTCCTTTTGTTTGGGCTGTTTGTAGCCGCTTTTGTTCTATATCGTCATCCCTCATTTGTCATCGATGTGATCTTCTTGCCTTCTATTTACGTTTGGTGTTTGTTTTATTGGTGTCGTAGTGTTGTTATATAACCCCAATAACCGCATTATTGTGTGATCCTATAATAAAACGAAGGACATCAACATTAAAATTAAAATCTAACGAAAACTGTGAGAAATGTTTGCATTTTAAGAAAACATTTATTTAATAGGTACGTATTTTTCTGTATATACGAAAACGGTCACAACAATAACAATCCTTGTTTGTTTCGCTTTGTCACAGTAAAAAAGGCAGTGTTAGTGTTCTTGAAAGCTATAATAACTAGTAGTAATAACTGTAAAATGCAACGTTACTTACTGTGAACAGTGAAGGAGTTAATGATGATGAGTGTTGTGTTTTAATGGACTTTCACAACAAAATTCAAAAATCAATTAATTGGTCTGGGTTGTGAAGCCGAGTGTAACTTGACAGGATTTTGAGTGCGACTTTGGTCTGCTTTTCTTTGATTTATTCATTCCATGAGAAATAAAAATATTTTGTCAATTTAAAACGAAATTGGCGAAAAATACTTGTTTTCATCGGTTCATCGTTGTGCATTTCGTTGCGTCTGCCTGCATGGGTATAAAACTTTTGCTACTATAGCGTATAGTCATCATAAATGACAGGTCAGTTTTAAATTTTGGTGTTCTAATTCTATCACTGACTGCTTTATTAATTCGCTTGCTTTAGATATTCGGTTTTTCTTAGGTGGGTGGGACTTGACCGCTATCATTCTATCGTGAAATGTTTAAGCTAGTACAATGCCAAATGCATAGAAAACGGAACAACAATTATCTATAATACATTATGCATGTAATTTATAGTGTATCTTGCAATTTACGCAAGCAGGAGTGAAAGTAGGACGCTGCTCGATTAAGCTTAATAAGTTTAACGTTTTTGAATATATACTGACTTAAAGTCATGAAAGATTGTCACAATCACAATATCACAAAAGGGAGACATTTTTGTACCTTTGACTTAAGAAAGTGAATAAAGTCTTGCTTGACTAAATAAGACAGTCAATTACTTTTCTCCCTTTCTAGTATAATTGGTCAGTCGTCACTGTACTTTTAAATAATTGTTTTAAAGTTAGATGTAATTTTATCACTTGAACTCAATGTACAAAATTTGGCACATTTTATAAGTTGAATTCAAATAAAATATCACAGATTTTATGGCAAATATATTTTTATTCTATGTTTTAAATGTTGTTGTATAAAATATGGAAAATGCTTTAGTGCATGGCACTGCTAATTTAGTCTGTCTGTAAGATTAATAACAAAACCTATTGGAGGTACGGCTCTGATTTACACATACTTTCTCCCTTCTTTGTGTTGGTGTTTAGAAAACGCTTTTATGCATGGAACAATGGCTCTCCTTTTCTTAATTCAAATAATTTTTCTTTCATACGCCTAATATATGTATATTTTGCGTGAGACAGAAATTGCACGGATTGTGTCGTATGCGTGAGTCAGTGTCAGTACAGTACTTTTTTATTGCTTATTGGAATATAGCATGACTTAACGACATTCTGTCTCAACTTTTTTGCGTGCGCTCAACCCTTTTTATAATGTTATGTGTTTGTATATTTTACATTTATAGCGTTTTTATTGTTCCTAATATACAGGTTTACAAATCCAATAATAAATAAATTATTATTGTATATCAAGACCGGTACAGGATTTAAAATGGAGCAAGCGGATAGAGACACAATTCAAAAGAACATAGTAAGGCTATCATCATTGGTCGATTTGGAGGCTTTGTATCGTGAATTAATCCATCGAGGAGTTATCGATCAAGTGTTCATTGAACGAATCAAGGTAAAAAATATCAGTTTTCGGCACGAGTTGCTTTCAATATACATTTTCGTTTATTTTCCATCATAAAAAAGATGGTAATTGGTTTGCGTTTTGGAAAATACACACAATACTTATTCTGAGCTACACCATATACTTTTATGCACATATTCTTACTTGCGTAAAAAAGGCGAACACGAACGAATGCTAACATTATTTGCAATTTAAACTGTTGATTTTCTAGACTACGTACAGGGCCCCCCAGGAGCAAGCGCAGGAATTTTTTATGACATACACGAAACGTGGTCCTTTAGCGTATCAAATTTTAGTAGAGTCTCTAGATAGAAGTGGTCACATAAGTGAAGCCAATCTTTTAAGATCTCGACTTAATAATCACAACTACGCTACAGGACTATCAACTGCTGGAGAAGTATCCAGTACCACCGGTGGTGGTCGAAACGAAAGTCTAACAAATGGATATGCATTCCAAAATTCTAGCAGTTCCAACTCGCCAACATCTTCGGCATCCATTCCAAGTTTAGACTACGTACAGGGCCCCCCAGGAGCAAGCGCAGGAATTTTTTATGACATACACGAAACGTGGTCCTTTAGCGTATCAAATTTTAGTAGAGTCTCTAGATAGAAGTGGTCACATTAGTGAAGCCAACCTTTTAAGATCTCGACTTAACAATCACAACTACGCTACAGGACTATCAACTGCTGGAGAAGTATCCAGTACCACCGGTGGTGGTCGAAACGAAAGTCTAACAAATGGATTTGCGTTCAACAATTCTAGCAGTTCCAACTCGCCAACATCTTCGGCATCCATTCCAAGTTCTCCACTTATGCGTCCCCATCCTTCTAGGTAAACATTAAATCCTGCTGAATTTTCCGACTTTTAATAAAAAGTAGCATTATGTTAAAGAATACGTTTTCCGACTCATTATTATTAGTAATCCTTATGTAAATGTAATGAAAAATTCTCATTATTCATAGAGTGGAGCCATTGAGCGGTAGTAACAGTCCATCCTAGCTCATGTTCTTCACTTTCTGTGACAGAACAGGTACGTAATTCCCTGGTATCATGTACAATGGATGACCAGTCTCTTCTAACTGTTCGAGTTAGAGCTGCTACCAATTACAATATGGGAGCACATAACGTATGTAAAGTTTATGAACATTATAGTTACAGAAAGCTTTAAAATGTCAAATGGGTATTTTAAAATTTTTCCTGATTTCAGGCGTACGCGATGATGTCAAAACCTAGAGGATTTGCTCTCATAATTAATAATATTGAGTTCATGGGTGACCATTCAGCAAAGCGCGACGGAGCTGAAAAAGACTCGTGTCATTTACAGGTTTTTCCTGATTTTAGGCGTACGCGATGATGTCAAAACCTAGAGGATTTGCTCTCATAATTAATAATATTGAGTTCATGGGTGACCATTCAGCAAAGCGCGACGGAGCTGAAAAAGACTCGAGTCATTTACAGGAATTGCTTGAACAGCTAGGCTTTGAAGTCATGATTCGACATAATGTCACAAAAATGGAATTAATTCATCCAGCGACAGGCATAATTAAAAAATTTCTTGAACAGTTCCGAACAAAAGAAGTTGATGCATGTGTTGTAGCAATCATGAGTCATGGAAAGGTTTGTAACAATAATTTTAATACTTTCCTTCTGTTTTTTTGAAAATAACGAAATGTGGGTACTCAACAACAGTCAACAATCGACCGATTACAGATCTGAATTTACTTTTCTTTTAGGAAGGACAAATTCGCTCACATGATGCTGAAGACAGCCGGTATCCCTACAAAAATTATTGGTACTTTTACGAAGACATCCTGAAACTATTTAACAACAGGTTATTGCCCAGTTCTTAAAGGCAAACCAAAAATGTTCATTGTACAAGCATGTCAGGGAGAGAAAAGGGACCGTGGAGTACGTAAAACACAAACTGACGGGAAGGATTTAACATCCTCAGAATCTCAAATATCAAGTTCGGTTGAATGGATCCCTTCTCAGCCTCCTGATAACTTGCCTGAAACCGAAGATATGATTGTCTGCTACTCAACCGTCCTCTGGATTTGTTTCTAATCGTGATATCGAACATGGAACGTGGTACATACGCTCGCTGTGTAAAGTATTTATGGACCATGCTTGGAATAGCGAGTTAATCGCACTCTTAAAAATGGTAACAACATTTAAAATTTTACGTATACTTATTTAACTCATTGTTTATTGTTTTGCTATACGGCATTGGATAATGGTACTTTTTTACGTACATTTAGGTCGGACTAGAAATGCGCAATTTAACTTGCGAATATGGCACAAAACAAATGTCTAGCTTTCATGTTTTAGGTTTCCATTATGATTTGTATTTCAACCCTGGGTTATATGCAGATGAATCTCAGAGAAATTTGCTCACCAATGGAGATGAATCTTACGAATGCGGACAGTCCTATTGCCTAGATGCAGTGATTTTAATTTAAGCAGTGCGATGAAAAATGTGATGATAAAACAAAAGCTTGAATTTATTAGTTGAATTCTGCTGAAAGATGCTCACACGTGTACTTTTTATTAGTACCATGCATGATTGTCTTATTATTACAAAAAAATGCACTATATGCAATTAAAATTAAGCTACACGAATAATTCATTGTGTATTTTGAAACGAGCTTTTTTATTGGAAAACATTTTGTGCGCTTTATGTTGCATTTAGTTTACATACATTTTCGAAAGAAGAAGACTGGTNAGAAGAAGACTGGTAGTTTTGAATATTTACCGTAAATACATTATAATTGTAATATAGCAATTATTATTGTTGTGAATATGACACTATATATACAGCGAAGAAAAAACACGATAATAATTTATTTTGCGGTGAAACAGTCACCTTCGATAGTCTATACATTGTATGCGTAACTATTTCTACTCTATGTATGTAATATAGTGATAATTTGCATGGTTCTTCCAAAAAAGGCTCACTCATTGTTCCACAAAACGTCCAATTCTTTTGAAAATATTTCTAGCGTTATTGACAGTCATTAATTTTTAGTAACTTATCTTTTCTATATCTGATGTTTATATTTTTCTTCAAGTAAAACGCGAGTAATTGTTTTGACTTTACAATTAAAAATTGTGTAAACTGACCGAACTATGCATACGTTGTAGTTGTATAAGAAAAGTACACACATAAAACAAAATTTACCAATTCGATGTTATGTAAATAGCTCGTGACTCGTAATGTTCATTCATGCGAAAATAAATTGTTTGCAATGAGAATATAATAAACTATATGAGAAATTCAATCAAGATGTACTAAAATATCTACATTTCTATGCGGAGAATCTCGAAAGCAGCGCTACTCGACCGTCGGCATTTTTATGAGCATTGATTCTTAATTATAATGTAAATATAAATAAACGCTGATAAACAATAGTCACTGTCTATAAGTTGTTCCCCGCGTAGTGCACGATTACCTAATGTTTACAACTGAAACACAATATTTTTAACATTATTATAATAATAGTTATTATTATGCTTAATAATTTCCTTTGAGGTACTGATGATAAATGTTTACATTTGAATTCATAATCTACAGAAAAATCAGAAGTATAAAAATCACAAAAAAATGAATCTTTGACAGCCACTTAAAGAGAACATATCGGAGGAGAGTTGTGTCGTTTCTTCATTGAATGCAGCTCAACAAGTTTACTTTTCAAATGGCAAATGCTATTACTCAAATTTGATCCGCCATTCCCATTGCTGTTGGGAGGTGAGGGGGACGTTTCAGGTGCTGATGATTGCCGTACATGGGAGATGACATTATTGGATGTGCCTTGTTGTTCATGAGTAGAAGGAATGTTATCTGAATTGTCGCAAGAGTCTGATATGGCATTAGTGTCAATGATGGAAGCTTGACTGGTAACTACTTGGTGAGATGGGCTTGTTCTCCCTATTCTCAAATTGCCCAGCATTTTTGAAACGGAAAATTTCCTCTTGGCTGGCTGGTTATTTTGAGTAACAAAAGTTGAAATGAGACTTTGGAAAGATGTGTATACTTCTGGAGAGTTTTCTGCAACGGACAGTTCATAAAAGTGACATCCATACTGCATGGATGTGGTTAAGCCCTCCACCTTCTCTACAACTCGCAAGTGTTCCAAGTCGTTTTTGTTGGCAACCAATAAAATTGGGCATGTGGCTTTTGGTTGTGGTGATGCATTTGGAGAACTGTTGCTACTACTGCAACTGCTCGTTCCACTGGAAGTTGACAAGGAATTAGTGGGTGTTGGACTTTGCTGATTGTAATGATTCGTGATCATCTCTAAAGTTTCTAGAGCAAACGTAAATGAGCTGCGATCTGTAATGGAATATACTATCACGAAACCATCAGCTCGTTGCATCTCTTCCATTGGGAATGTTCTTCGTCGTGACTCGGTTGGTCCCTAATTAAAAAAATACAAAAGGTTTGGTTAAAATAAACATTTTTGTATTTTTATAAATCTTTCACCTTTCCATTATTTGTGTAAAAATACTATAGTTGATAGTATCAATAGCATGAAATGTGTGTTTAGCTTACCACTGAAGTAGAAGTGGAAATATCTATAATCTCGACGTCAATCGCAGTATGCCCCACTGTAACATTTTGGCGATACAGGAGATCTGTAGTAACACAAAAATAATATTTACTTCCAATTAGTCAAAATTTACATGATCTACCTTTCTTAATACAATCATAATTTTGCGATTTGTCAAATTGTGTTTCTTTTATGTTTAAAAAATGCTAAATATATGCACAAGCAACTTAGCCTATTTTAAAGTTTTATTGGGATCATTCCGCTATTTGCTTTCACTCTTTGCAATTTATGCTTTTGAAAGGGCGTTCCTTTGCAAACCTTATGAGAATCGGGCTGTGCTCCAAATTCCTTTGCCCATGACGAAATAGGTTTTTGATGCTCAATCCAAGACATGATTACGTATGTATTATAATAAAAAGTATTTCTTGCAGTATGCCCCACTGTTACATTTTGGCGATACAGGAGATCTGTAGTAACACAAAAATAATATTTGCTTCCAATTAGTCAAAATTTACATAATCTACCTTTCGTAATACAATCATAATTTTACTATTTTGTCAAATTGTCTGTTTCTTTTATGCTTAAAAAATGCTAAATATATTCACAAGAAACTTAGCCTATTTTAAAGTTTTATTGAGATCATTCCGCTGTTTGCTTTCACTCTTTGCAATTTATGCATTTGAAAGGGCGTTCCTTTGCAAACCTTATGAGAATCGGGCTGTGCTCCAAATTCCTTTTCCCATGACGAAATAGGTTTTTGATGCTCAATCCAAGACATGATAACGTATGTATTATAATAAAAAGTATTTCTCTGCTAATTCAAGAAAACAAAAAAATTTGTCTCTTTTTCACAGGAACATGCATTTTCCTGTTTTCGAACCCTAAAGAACAATTACTATTAAGCCAAGTGTGCTTGAAGCTTGTCCTGTTTTAAACCAGCACTACTGGTTTTTGATTTTTAAACAGCTTTTGTACACAACTCATCAAGAAAATAGTAGGTTGATTTTATGAACCTACTACTTCAACAAAAATGTTTTTACGTTGCACATGTAGACTATATTCGGAACGCAAGAAATTTCGGGTTACGTTTTTAAGCAAAAGTGTAGGAACGTCAGTCAGTAACATGCGATGCATTTGAAAATTTGTACACATCGCAATCAAAAAGACATTGTGCAATATGTGCATGGCAAGGAACGACATTTTTAGTTCTATTTAATTTGTGAAAAGTGCGACATAAAACCTGCAAATAGTGAACAGCATGCCTTCTTGTGAAAGTAGGTACGCAATCAAAAATTTGTTAGCAAAGGAATAAGGAATGATCAAGAGAAGTAAAAGATATTGTAAATGTTTAACCAGTATAAAATATAGACGGATAAAACTTTGAAACTGCACCAACGCTAGCTTATTTTTTGTCACTCGCTGCCTAAATACTGTTGGCGCGACATCGCCATCGACATCGTGGCGCCGGAAGTGTACAGTTGAGTTCAAGAAAAATTGTCTGTACCTAATTTAAAACTTTTTTTCTAGATTTTTTCCCTTCAATTTAATTTGGTTACGTACGTACGTAAACATATACATGGGTTGGGTACACGAACCTACTAGTAATGCTTATCTAGCCATTTTTATAATTGAATGGGGATTCAATATCTTCTCCGTCTCTCTCGAATTTCAAAAATATCTCTCTGCACGGGTAAAGAAAAATAATATATAAGAATTTGAGTGGTTGCTGACGAATCAAAACTGAGAAAGACGCAGAAAAAATTTATGCAAATCAATATTCTACAGAATATGAACTTACACTTGTGTAAGGGTAATTACCTATACAGCAATATTTTAGTTGGAATGAAACGATACAGTAGTCAAAGTGCTTCTTTATACCATATCAACGTTTTGATTCAATTGAGGTTGTACACGCGCTGGTGTACATTGGTAGTTTGAAAAACAAATTTCCGATACTATTATATGCAAATATCGTGTAAGTTACATATAAATGTTACACAACTGTTTAATTTTTGATCATGTCTGATCAAAAGGAAATGTCTGTTGGATTTTTTGAAACATGCCACTACTACTCATATTTATTTTGTACTCAAAATGAACCCTATGAATCCTTCCTAGCAATAAAAAGAGTCCATACAAGTATCATGTCAATTTTGTATAAGCAAAATTAATAATACCCCATTAGATATCGTATACAATATTATGTGGAATAAAGGAAATGTTTACCTGAATTTGATTTATACTCCCCAATGTATCTTCTCGTCAAGTATCGAACAGTGAGAGCTAAAACAAAAAAAAAACATTTAGCATCAGTTACAAATGTAAATAAAGTTACCATTTCGTTTAAAGTTTTAAAAGGAATAAATTATCATATTGTACATTGCCGTGCCCGTGCCTAACATTTACACAAGTGGTTTCTCAAAGAGTGCATTCAACCGCTAAATTAATTGAATTGTGTTTTAATTCATGTGCTTTTATTGATGGTAAATATAGAATTTTCAGCAATGTCAAAAGCTAGAGGAAACTCATCAAGTGGATAAGTGCATTTTAAACAATGGCTTTTCATGCAACTTCAACGATCATTGACCTATGAACACATAGTACGTAATCTAAGATTCCCGGAACATGGTTTTCAAAGCATAAAACTTTCTCCCATAATGATTATGTTCTATATAATATTCAATTTAGGTTAAGCAATCAGATCACATTTATATGACGGTGTTTACTTTCTCCTCCTTTCTCAACTCTAGTGCGAGTAATAGAAGCAAATGCAAATACGAAATTATATTTTAAGACATATATGTATGTAATGTAATTTGATTCCCATGCTTCTCAGAACTTCCAGACCTTTCCGCTGATGATGAGTGTCAAAGTACGCTTGTAAGAATGTCAACCAAATTAAAGACTCGGTATTGAGTTGATTACATATAGCAATGTATTTTTAGTATACTGCAATTTGGAGAATATGAATAAATACCATTGAATTTAGGTAAAAAAAATTGTGCAAAGATGATGTAATTATAGGAAATTTAAGAAGTCAATTTTATTGCAATTTCTCAAATTTGCGTCACTCCCCATAAGCGCCACATTAATTATTTCCTTTTTGGGTTTGACGCAACCCACTTTCTCCTATAAAAAGAGAAAATACTTAGTTATCTGTAAATTTCATACAACTTTACCGTCTTGTGACCCTGTTCAAAACGAAATTTGCAAAATACACTACTTGTAGTTGGAAGGCGATAACCGATTATATTAAGGATTTCATCTTGAGATGATTGATAAGGCATAAAAGTAACCTTGCAAATACAAATGCGGTTCGTGATGTTCTGTCCAAGAATACTAATGAGCCTCAAACGTGCAGCTGCAGACATCGTGCTGCTTTCCACAAGAACATGATGCATTGGCCTGGCATGGCTTTTGTCTCAAACGTGTGGGTGCTTGAACTGGAGAAATTCCCTGCCACTATCAACCGTCAAGTTCAAAGTTTTGAAGCACCATTTCTCCAACAATTCAGCCATGTCCACGTCATATGTACAATGTGCAATACGCGTAGGTAGGTAGTCACGCTAACTCCTTCGCTACTTTCAGTTCTGAATGAAGCTTCTATATTATGGAATGACGTCCACATAAAAACAATGGGTTCCAACTTGTTGTAACGGCACAATACGAGCTTCAAGATTCTTTCAAGTTTTTTCATTATTTGTGAAAATTTTTCATGTTCTCAGAGTGTAAAAGGTGACGAAATGAGTAAGCCTGAAAACGTATACCAATTTAATTATTTAGTCATGTAACACGATACCAGTGGCATCTCTAAAGGCATCGGTTTTCATCAGAACAGAGTCATTATTATCAATGAACCCATTTGCCCGTTTCAAATAGCAAAGAGATGTTCCTATTGTCTCTTTCATCATCATTCACGTTTTGGTTGCACGTTGCTATCTGCCTTTACTAAAATTTATTCATTGCCACGTGATTTTTCAAGCCTATTTCGCAAGTGCCAACATGAACTGGAAGTCTCCATAATTCCAGGAACCAATAACTA
>JAANSP010002196.1:0-13339 GCA_036850745.1 Homidia socia | reverse complement strand
AAGATTGTATGACTACTCAGAGTATGTCAAAAGCAGTCAATGTGCTTTGCCATGGCGGTGGATGGCTCCAGAGTCTCTGCGTCGGTTGATATTTACTGAAAAGTCTGACGTGTGGGCATTCGGTGTAACTCTGTGGGAATTGTACACGCTGGGTGATGAGCCGTACCCGGGATTGTCATGGAACCCAAATTTTTCCGCAATGCTGGAAAGAGGCTTAAGGCTAAATGAACCCAAGTACAGTACTAAACACATTTACGAGATAATGAAGAGCTGCTGGGATAAAAATCCAGCACTTCGCCCGACCTTTTCTCAACTTAATACCGAGTTGAGCAAAGAGTAGATAAGCATATTTTAAAACCTGCCGACTACGAAATCTACCTTTATGCAAATAGCAAGTTTTTTATTGCAATTATTTGGTGTTGGTGATATTTCTGTGGACCATTTTTTTCAAAAATATTTTTAAATACAAACTCTTAGATTATAACTTACATGAATATTTTTCGTGCCTGAATTCGCAAATTTATTAGAAAGTGAATTTTCAATTATATGCTTTTGATTGGATATTTGCCAGTGTGCTTTAAACTTAAATTTTTCAACATCTCAGTCACACTTAAGCCGTAGAATGCTGCCGTGGAGGTAGACTTAAAGATACCACTAGAACTTTTGAGCACTTTAAAATTACGTGACACTAGATCCCTCAGATACGAAACAGGTGAACCAGAGATTGTCACAATGAAACACTTTAAGCGAAGTATAAAAATAATTGTCATTACAGAACGGACACAATATTGCGAAATGGAAAACATCTTAGAGTAAATATTTTTCTCAAATACCTTTCTTAACTTTTACAAACGTTGCATACAAACTATCAGGGGTAATGTGAAAATAAATATGTTATTGGACATTTGTTGCTTAACTGAATAAAATGAGATTTTTGGTAATAAAATACATACCTATTTTATATTTCGTTTTTCAAAACATTCACGTAAGTTCACAAAAATTCCTTGTTTGTCCCCCCAGACTCAAATACGTTCCGCAGCCACTCCAACCAAGCACTAATGTATAAACATCGGTTAACAATATTTTGCTAGACTCTATTCCCAAACCCTCCCTCCTCCACCACCACCACCTCTACCAGACTTTTATTTTGGTTTCGGATTGTGTTCTCCTTCCAATTTCAACTTGACTTTGACTGGAATGGAGCAGTTGCTCCTTTGCTGTAGTGGTAATTGTAGCAGTAAGCTTTATAGAGCATTATGTACTTTTTAGCTTAAAAACACAGCAGCATATATGGTGGTAGTAAAGTGTTGGTGGCAATTAGATGAGGTTGGACTGCGACTTTTTTCTTCTAAAAAATCTCTCTTTGCAGGCTCTCATATTTTTTACATGCGAATATTCCTGCCTCCCATCATTTTCTAACGACGTGAGTAATGATGGTGGTAGTGGTGCTACTGCTGAGTGATATTATCTTGTCATGTATTTAAAAACAAGAGACGACCATATTATCTTCTTTTTTCCGAAAGGAACTTGAACAAAAATGATGAGAAGGGAAAAGTCCCAAGAGGGCTATAATCTATATAGACTGGCAGGATGGCATGCGGAAGAAAATTTGCATTCATTTTGGTGCAAAATAAGAGAGAGAGGATCTAGAGAGAGGAGAGTAGTATAGTTTATGATGTGTGGACAAGAAAATACAAAAAATATTTGAACAAGTATTTAGGAAGGCCATAGGTAGGTATTTTTCTCTGTAGTAGTGTAATTTGGTGGTCCTTGTATCAGACACTTGAGTAATTTTGGCATACCTTAAAAAAGGAAAACTGAAAAAAGTATATACAGGTATCATTATTATTATGTCCATTCAAACTCGCCCATCTTCATCCTTTTCTGTTTACACAGATTCCTTCTTTGAAACTAATCTTTGCTGGAAATCGTTGCTGCTAATGGCAATTTTATGATGCTGTATACTTAATAATAATAGCAATATTCATTTTCTATTTTCAAACGTTATTTTGATTGCCGTGAAGACGAGCTTGCAAGATAGCAAAATAGTGCATAGTTTATGATGACATATAAAATACAAAATCCATTGTCCTTGTACAATCGTATGTGTGAGCATTTTCATGTTTAGTAAAGTTAGAAATTCGCTTAGTTTTCATGTGTGCCATTGTACGTACTTTTATTGCATTAGGTATCTTTAAACACGAAACATGAAAATGTAGTGTGTTCATTCAGTTATGCTCATGCCCTTTTTGTAGAAAGAAATGTAGAAGAAATGAACTTCATTTAATATTATGCATAAAACGAGGAAGGATTTCTTTCCCCTTTCGTTGACGGCAACACTGAGAAAAACGTTAAAGAGGAAGGGCGATGGATGCAGGGGAGAGAAGAGTGTGTGATGGGCCCTAAATCTTTGCTTTGAACCAGCCAAGAAACAGGTTAGAAAGTTAGAAAAGCAAGGTAAAAATATCTTTGAAGCAAACAAAATGAAGGACAATTGATGCTTAAGAGTAAATAAGCACAACAAAAAAAAGTTCGTTGTATGAAAAAGAGTGGTATCGTAAGGTTGGTAGGGAGACCTTGAATCTTTGAAAACAAATAAGGTGATGCTATGAAGGGTACTTTTAAGAATAGAACTTTTCCAAAAGGTAGAAAAGTTCACGGTCAAATTTGAAAAACATGTTGTTGCACGGTCTTATACAAATTACCAGTGGAACATGTACTGGATGAAATGCCGTTCTTGATCTTGAGGTATAAAAGAGACAATACTTTGCATTTTCATCATCAGTAGCCAAGTCTCCAGGTTTTAGTAAGTATCTCGTAAATCCAAAGGGTTGAAAACGAATCGATACCTGCCCGATACCAGAGCTGATCCCGATATTTTTTCGAGTTCCTATTCGGTCGACTTCTGTAAAATTAGAAACACTATCACTATTGTAATAAAATTGTGCTACAAATTAGGAAATTAACGGACTGCTGAAAGTGAATTTGCCAATAGGTACCTAGCACATTAATGATAAGTTGATATCGCCATAGTTGATCGTGAGCACTCGTTGTGAGTTTCTACATTTGTTTCTGTACTAAAATACATGTACATAGTTTTTGTACATCATGAAGTTCGTCGATATAGTTTACGTCATATTGTTTCAAATGCAATTTTGGCTTGTACTAGCATGCAATTCGCAAACTATACAGTAAGTTTACTTGTTTCTTTACGATTCTGTATTGTATATGAAAGTGAATCAACATGTGAATACATCAGTCGATACTTATTTATTAAGTCTTTTTACTTAAGTTTTACCCGTATTTTCAAACTTGTTTTTACATTTTTTCAAGGCGAAGCAAGATTTTTATTGATGAGGATGCTGCAGATTCATATGAATTTGCCAATCAAATAACTCGTGACTGTAATGACAAGATAGGTGATGATAGGGATCATATTTTTGGATCAGATCCACCACCTTCATCATGTGGGGAAGATAGCCTAGAAGGACTGTCGCGTTTAAATTTGGGGGTTAACCCAAATCATTACGTAGATAGAGTTGGCGATGAACCGAATATCTATAGGCCAGTGTTCTACTTCAATTGTTTAAAACCTGACAAAAAAAATGTACGAACATTTAAACAGCGTATTTTACCTGTTGAAGTACTTAACGTAACCTCTATGGCTAAGGTATTTTTAATATAAACATTTCTTAATTAAATTCTTTTAAAAATTAATATGTAACTTACGGTGACGTTTATGTTTTGTGAAAATAGACGGAATACGCAAACGTCAATTTTAATGATGACATACTAAAAAAACTTTCCAAGGATTTACTCATTACAAACGAGGAAAATTTTGATGTTTCCCTACTGCCGATATTAAATATCTTCATGGCGACAAAATTGAAATCTGCGGTTGTGAGTTTCACACTATCATTTTTAACAATCTACCAAAATTATACTTATAGTGATTATAGACGCAAATAGTATACTAGTAATAATATATATTATTTATTATAGTACTTGTCATGCACTCACCATGAAAATGATGTTGCAATTGCAACAAACAATGTTCCAAGTCCTGAAGCTTATAAGCATTACCTTGAGTTACCAATGGAGTTACGAAATAACCATGCTGCATATTTTGAATACACGAAGACATATGGTAAGTCAAACACTCAAATTTCAATATTACGGTGGCTTGTATAATGTTATGAGATTCGTTCATTGCTGTTTTACAGGTACGCATAGGTACACATCTGCATCTTTGATGGGTAAGCTGCAAGTATTATCTACATCTTCCACTGTTTCTGCATCTTTAGCGGGCAGAATACTAAACAATGAGCCCTTATCGAATGTCATTCAAACTGTAATGGATACAGAATTCACCTCCGGAAATGGTATTTATATGTTGCAATTGGGAGGAACCATGAACGATAATATTAAAGAATGGATAAAAAGTGTTGCATACGATCCGCTACCTCTAGTATACCATACAATATCGCTTCCAGAGTATTTTGAGTTAGGAAAACATTCGCCTAGGCGTACAAATTTTGAACGAATCATCAGTTTAGATAGAAATAGAAATGTAATTAAACGAATAATCGTTGCTGCAAAACTTGTAGGGAAATTAAATAAAATTGCAACGTTTCTGAAAGATCATTTAGAAAGTGAAAGAGAACATATTTGTGTTAGTGATGGTTTAATGAAAATCATTTATAATGGTATTGTAGATGTACATAACTATAAACTTGCCTTGTTTGGAATTGATTGCAGACTAGAAAAATATCCTAGGGGTAACGAAATAGTCGATACTTTACGGCATTATAATATTTTACCAAATATTTGTTTAAATAATGTAAAGGTTTCTTCAAGGTGTGTTGAAGCAATGTTGCATTTTCCTGAAAATATTAAGTGCTTTTTGTTTTTCAAGAAACCAGGTTGTGACACTAACTTCACACATCACGTTGTACGTAATCAGGAACAAATCAATTTATACATTAAAGACATGAAGTCTATGCGGTTATGTACAGAGAATGAGTCTAAAAAATTTAAAAACATGTAAATATTTCATTTTAAGTCCTTGCAAAACACTTAATATTTGTTACATATTACTATTAGAATATCTGTATTAAGTTGCTACTTTAAATAGATCATTTTTTTCATGTGCAGAAAGTGTTTTAATTGAAAATTAATTTGTTTGTAGTACAACCAATGTTTTTATTCAACTATTCAACGAGCAAAATTTATTGAAAATTTAAAATATTTAAAAAGTTGTGACCACTCTGAACTTATGTTTTGTCGTTTATTGTTTCCAATTAAAATTATTTACTTTTATCAATGTTTTAGCTTTCCTAAGGAGTTTTATCTGCCATTCATGCTATACCGCATGCCAGAATAAATGCATAAATTGGAATACGTTGCTTACATACCTACAATTTTTTGTATTATTGAGTTAAAATTCGTAGGCAGATAATTTTGCACTTGAAGGGTTTATTTTTGAACGTGAATATTCCAGTCTTTTTCACGAAAATTCCAAGTCATGTAACCGTTTAAAAGGTTATCATAATCCAGCCAAATTACATGTTTTATCGTAATGATGACCTTAAAATGCTTTATAAGCTAAGTTGCCTATTTGCTTAAAACTAACTTTGAGTAGGAGGGCTGCTTGCTTGCAATAAAATTCAAGAAAGGAAAACAGGAAATTATCAGAATCCAATAACTTACTAGAAATTATGATAACAATCAATCAATTTTTTTAAAACCGACCGTATTCTCAAATGCTGTTCTCACCTCAGTAAATACTTCTTTTCCATCATCATTAACCCAACTTTTACATTGGTAACCTCACATTTACTTTATTGGTTTTCCCGGTTGTAAACTAAGGTTATATCTACTGTTACCCTCTAGGTAAAAGTACGTCCTATTTCAGGAGTGAATGAAGAATTTTTAAATCTCTTGAATTGAGGTTAAATGTAAGCTTTTGCAGCTCTTTTAAGAGTAGCCGGCCAATCCTTGGTAGCTTCATGGATTCTTTCAAAATAAACGATGTTTTACTTCTTTACCACGGGTGTTACAGACTCCAAATAAAATATACAGTACCAGCAGACCAACAGTAACTAATGATAGTGAGAGGAATTTCTGCAAACATCAGGGAGGGGAATTTGTAGTAACAGTAATAGAGGTCAATAAGCAAACGCTTCTTTAGCAAGTAATGCCTCTTAAGCATTTGTTATACACTACCTAATCATATTTTTATTATTTGTTATATGGATCTCTCTTTTGTCGTTTGAAAATGAATAGCCATGACAATCAAGTAAAGTGAGCTTGGTAGACTTTGTAATGTTTCATTCTGTCAGTTTCCTGACTTTCCTTTGTACACTTTCGTGTACAAAGGACAAGTATTTCAATCTGTCGTCTAGCACAATGTTTACAGAGTTAAATATACTCTTAAACATAAACTCTCAATTCTTTTAGAATTGATTAGGAGAGAATTTCGAGAAAAATCGTGAACTGTTTTTCAGCGAAAATTCTCGTTTACTGTAGTTCAATTTTGCCTTGTCATTTATTTTATGAAAATGAATTAACTTCCAAAAATTAGGGTTTCTGTAAAAAAGCAATTTTAAGTAGAAATGAACAAATATAACAGAGCATGAGCATAAACACTACATGTGTAATTAGGATTCCGACCAAGATATTGATTGCACGGAAGAAAAATTGTAATAGAACTTTTACTTTTATTTCTACCTCAGGGTTAATATGCTTAAATAAAATGATCTTGCCTCTTAATTTTTTAGTTTCCCAAGTTTAAAAATTTACAGTTTGGTGGATGGCGATTGCGGTTACTTTTTTGAAAATAAAATAGGAAAAGCAAAATTATTTGATTGTTCACACTACTTTTCTTGCAATAAGTTTACTGTTAAAGCTACAAAAGCAGATTGAAGTGTAAAAGTTGGAACATTCCTGATATCAGTGGAAAATTGCGGATAATTTGCTTTCAATAGTATACTTGTAAACAGAAGGAGCGACGAAAAATTGCTTTGAAAGTCCAATCAGGTTTAAGAAGTTAAAACGTCTATGGCATGAATAATAACAAGTTCACTATAATGCTGAAAATTAAATAATTTTCAGATAACACAAATTCTTTACTTGAGGAAAAATGCTCAGCTTTAATTGCAACTTTAAATGCAGCATCGCAATCAGCTTGAGCGATACTTAGAAAAAATAAATTTGAAAACCATTCTACAAATGTAGTTTTTGAGCTTACTGCATTCTTGGATGATCATTATTGACTGTTTTAATTACGACCAAGGTTCTCTCTTCTTTGTGAGAGTACCATCACATTATCAGTCTTTTGGTCGCATACAGAGCAAAACTGAGAAAAGGCAATATTGCCGTTTTCCCTAATTTTTTCCCAATAAATATTGTTTTAATTTCGAATTCGATGTGTTTGTTTCAAAGCATTTTTTATCAAAAAGCTACTTCACCCTAAATATTTTCACTTCAATTGCAAATGTATAATCTAAATAATGTTTTCAATAAATATCATAAAATCAGATTTTTTACGTTTTTCGATTAATCAATATGTAAATGAGATAACCGGTATATATTTGTATTGCAAATGAATGTATTTTTGTTGTTACTGAACTGAACTATTGATTATTATTTTATTTTGTACTCGATTTTTATGTCAACCGGACAAAATTAGCACATGGGGGAATTTTAAACATGTGCCAAATTCGAAAATATCTCAAAACGGGAAAAATCAAAACATGGCCTAATTACACGGGAAAACAGCACGCAGGAAATTGAGACCGTATTCCCTTGTCAACACTATGCATATTTCTACGGATGCAAAATTGTATACATAACTTGAAAAATTTGTGTTAACGCTGATTAAATATTTCTTAATAAAGTGCATTAAAATTTTGTGTTGTAGAGAATTTAGGTTTTAAAACACTTAATTTATTAATATTCATTGTAAATATATTATAATACACAAACTGAGTCTTGCTCATTTCAGAAAACATTGTTTCAACTGATTGTTAGCTCCTTGGAATATTTCGATAAAGTTTGCGGAGCGACAATAACCTTTTGTTGCACAATGGTTATAAGATTCCATTTTAGTAGTGTAGCTTGTATTTTTTGTAGTTAATTTTGTAAAATTGTATTTAGTCGCTAAGAAACCAACTTAGTCAGTTAATCTAATTTATTCGCCTAAATACAAAAAAAACGTTTTCCTGGGTTTTAAATATAGGCTCAAATTGTTTGATTATCAAAATGTTAAAAAGAGTTGAGTAATGTTGCCATGGTGATTTACCGGTAGACTTTGCTTGATCATGATTATTATGAGTTTTCTGCAGGGGAATAAATAGTGTACCAACAGACTTTGCTGATTGCACTGAAGCATAATATTTCCCTGGAGAGTAGCAAAATGGTAAAAAATATGAGTGGTATACTTAAGTGTTTAGAACCAGTATTACCAGACGTACGTACTGTACAACTCGAAACACAGCAAAACTCATCCAAAAGAAACTCATCTACGCTACAGGAAAGGATGCACATCTTGTTATAAGTGGAACCAAGAACAGTATCTTCATCGAAAGTGCGATTGCGTGCCATTCATATAGAACCAAATTTGTTAAAACTTCTTGTGGCCAAAAATGTAACTGTTTCTCCACCTACACACAATCTAGTTATTTTTTTAGCTAAACTGCTTTTGAACATTTTAGGGTGTAAACACGCATTGTCAAGTGTAGTACGTAAATTATTAAATAATCTCTTGGTTTTTGGCGCGCTTAACCAAACTTGTTTGTGTTTAAGACTGCAGAAATATATGAATGTTTACTTGAAAAGTTAGGGATATTTTTAAAGTACAGCATTTATTCAAAAACCTTTTTTTCGAAATTTGTTTTTAAATCACTGGCTTGTGTAACAACCAGCATTAGAAAATTCAATGTATTTTGATATGAGTAAAACATGCTTAATTTTTGCTATTGCTGACTTGTACTGCGAAAAAGTTGTCAAACTTAGGATTAGTAAATTGAGTAAATTGGCCACTTCCATTTATTTATTTAGTAAACAAGACTTTTCTTTCCTGCATTACCTCAGCGTACTTACAGTTGTACACGTGAATCATGGCATTAATTACCTCATAGTGATTTCTAAACGATAAAATATAGAAGTTACAGTTTTACCTAAGGAAAATTACCAATTCGCTAAAACATTTTTAAATAAATTTTATATATTGAACTTGCAGTAATTTTTACATGCAAAAACATGCATGTGAAATAATTTTGGGCTTAATTTTAATTGCAAGGCCTCACTTCAAGGCCTTGTGCCGCAAGAGTTGTCTTTAAAAATTGGATTGAAATGATTGAGCCCTTCCTGCTTTTATTACAATCAAATGAACAAATTGCAGCTGTAAAAATCTTCAGGTACTTATGTGTGCACAAAAACATTTTATTGCAAATTTTGATAACAAGTTTGGTATTTAAAGTGTATTTATGCAGTATGCTATTTCTTGTTGAATATTTAGCATAGCATAATAATATGCAGATGTCCAATATGATACGCTAACCAACTTAGCTAAAAAACTCTCTTTGCAAAACTAATAACAAAAAGCCGATGAAAGACTACGTCAGATTGTCAAAAAGTGAATATAATGATTTTTTTCAGTAGGCATATCTGCTGTACATTTGTCACTAGTATACTGCTGAGAGAAGCAAAAAAGTATACCGGTATACTTTTTTGTAACTGCCATAGCATGAAAAACTTAGATGAAAACGAATGCAAAAGAAATATTTTAGTGCTATACTCTCCTAAACACAGGGAAAAACGGTAGACTAGCAAAAACAAGCTGCGTACTTAAGAGTTCAGAAAAATGAGAGAAATAAAAATTAGCTCGGTCGCGTAAGGCAGCTAAATAATAACTGCACATTTTTGCATATAAAATGTAAAATGACATGACATTTTCATTTTTAAACAACATGTAGCAGGTCATATTTTGGAACATTGCTTTCAATGTTTTCCATCTTACACGTTTTACTAATAATATTTCATCTTGATAAAGTAAATGATATTTTCATGATTTTCTAAACAAACGTGATTGCAAACATTGTTATATTTAAACATGATCATGAAGTATGAGATATTGTTCTAACTACTGTATTCAATTGAACATTAAAGTTAAAGTAAGTTTTAAAGGTTGTATTTAATTCCCAGTTTTTGTAGAAACCTACCTAATACTGTCACATCTCTTAAGTAATATTCAGTTAATCTGAATCCTTGCGTTTAGACTAAACTTGAACATTGGCAAACACAGCGAATCCTGATCTTCCATAACAGATGTTTTGGATGACCTTGGTTTTTCCTGTTTTCTTGCAGTGACTCAAGGTTTATCACTTAAATAGAGATAGCAGCGTCTTCAATTACCGTTTAGCGGACGCATTTCATGGAAATTGTCTCTACATGCGAGTATGTTTAGAGTTCTAAGTTCTAGGTATTATACATCTTACATCATTATGTGCAAAGATTTTATACCTATAAATGGGAATAGGATCATGAGGATAATTCTCCAATCATATCCCCCTTAAACATGCAGTCTAGCAAGCTATAGTAAATACGTTCTGAACCCTACCAAACTAGTAGCAAAATATGCTAAAGTAGAAATGTTTATGCTGATGTGATGAACTAATCATTGCACTAAAAGTTAAATATATTTGAAAACGTATAAAAACAAGGGATATTTGGCAAAATTTTGTCATTCGGAATTAAAAAAGCTGTTCAGCCATTTTGCTCAAAGCGTTACCAGGGCTGTTCATCAGTGTATTGTTTTTGCAGGAGTGCAAAGCAAATGTCTTATTGTTTTCACGTATTTATATAACTTTAAACAAAAGTATTTTTTATTTTCCATTCAGTTAAAACAATTTCATTTTCAAGTTGCATTAAATTAAGCAGTTAATTTAGTATGTGCAACTTTTTTTACAGTTACACTTTCCGAAGAGGTGAGGCAGTCCGGTTGTCGACAAATCTGGAACCAGCATTTTGAAAATCGGGAATCATTTTCTGTACCCAGGCGTCCATCAATATGGGTCTCGGTATTTTTAAGCCTACACTAGCAAAGGTAAATTTTGAAAACGCATGCAAAACACTAATAGGAACAAAGAGAGGGTAATTTTTATGAGTTTTTGAAATGTCTATTGTTTCTACTTTAGAAAAGAAAGCACGATTTAAAACTGCACAGCACTGAAGATGGTGTACCTAAAGTTTGTTACTTTTTCAACGGAGAAAACTGCTACCAATGTCCTTCATGTGGACGTGTTTTTGCTACTTGTGAAAAGTTTGCGATTCACGTCGCCTATTGCCGGGGATAGATCGTCATACATATGAGAAATTGAGTTTACATGGCCATTCTATAAAATGAATTTATAATTTCAATTAAAAACCAATATAATGTTTCAATGTCCAATCATAATGCAATAAATAATGTCGTAAGGACAATTTCAAATATTATGTTAAAGACCTGTGAATTGGTTATTGTTATTAGCATAAATTTGCTTTAAAACAATATTTATTCGGGAAATATGGCCAGGGCTTGTGTTTTTCTTTTGTTTTCATATCATTTCATGGCACCAGTGTTGAACCGTTGCATACAAATCATAGAACCATTCAAAATTACTGCCGAACTTTCTAAGTTTTATTTCAATTAATTGTATTTTATTTGCTATTTTCCCATATAAGTACACAACAACTGTGACATTTCTCTATTAAATACAGTATACAGACTTCCAAACCAAAATTTAACTAGTCATGACCCAAAAAAGATTCTCCTCTTTTCACATATTATCTTTCTTAGTTGCAAACATGTTGTCTTTCTGCGGACCGTCTTAAGCTTGTTATTAATACACAGCAATATATAGACTCAGTTCATATCTTTGAAAATATTTATTCACTTAATTTAATTTAAATTCAATTAGAGAAATTGAATCTAGATTTTTCCAAGTTTTGACTACGTTTTTTCAACTCCCGTACAAGCAATTTACGTTGGGATCGCGAGTCCAAGTTTTTTAGGGTGAAGAAGATTTTACCTATCGTAAATTAACATTTTATTTGCCTAGTATTGCCTCCCTGTTTTGCTACTTGTTTCCAAAATTCGATTTAAGTCGATAAAGCTACGATGTCGAATGAAAAGGCTGATGGACAATGGGCAACTGTGTTTGTGGTCTTTGTTGTTCATTTCGGCGTTGACGCTTCTCGTCAAGCTCCTTCTGTATATTGTTCATTTTCATAAGCAAAAGGTGGTAGTATTCCGTCTGGGAGTTGGCAATCTGGAACAATTCACTTTCAACATTCTTAGCATACGCCACAAGGTTGCTCATTCTTTTGTCCAGTGTGGCTTTAGAGTCCGGAGATGGAAATATAACTTGAACTCTGAAATCAAAAATATATTGTAAACCTTGATGAATGAAGATAAAAAACTTTTAGGTTGTCTGATCGATTTATTGCATAAAATACTGAATTTCATACGTATAAGTAATTATTACTTCCACTCACATTTTATGTACATTGTGACACCTCACATCCGGTTGTAGCAAATAATGCCACTCTTTTGTGTTTGGTACAGCAAATGCCGGTACTTCCGGACTACGTGTATGAGGTTGGGGACCTGTGTGGTGAAGTCCCGGAAATGCGTTTGGTTTGCCACCGGCGGAAAACAAAGCCAGAGCAGAATTGGATGGAACCGATGCAGGAATTCCACTCAGCAGTGAACTTGTGGTTCCAAAACCTTGAGTAGCCCAATCTGTGTTATGCATAGATGTTGAGTTGGTGACCTTCGGGCTTGTCTGACCGTGCAGACTCCCCACGGCTGGAGACTGATCAAGAACAGCGATTGTTGCAGGGCATATGTGCCTTTTGAGCGGCACACACACCTTACATTCAGGTTTTGCACATTGCTTCCAATGAGACAAGATTTGCCAGGAAGAGTAACAATGTGAAACTGTGCAGTTCCTTCCAGCCTGGCAGAATATCATGTGACCTAAAATGTTCTTCATAGTTTGGCAATTTGGTATGGAACACTGAAATTAAAAATATATAGAATGCAAATATTGTCATCAATGATAGCGAATTCAAAAGCCAAAATGCTTACTTAGGTGAATACTTACTTTAGCTTGAGGATTTTCTGCATTATACGTTTGACCTTCGTGATGATGACACTGGTGAGCGTGGTAGAGGAGCACGAGTTGACCCTGGAGTAACCTTACTTTCTCGGCATCTGTGAGTGCAGCTGGAATGGAAGAAGGAAGTTGCCCAGTTTGACTGGAAAGATCGAAAACAGAATGCGGAGTTTGATTTT
>JAANSP010002195.1:0-13339 GCA_036850745.1 Homidia socia | reverse complement strand
AGCATTCGTGTTATGTACACATGTGACATTTAACCATTGAGCTGATCGCAACTACAAAACAAGAGGAGCAGGTGGAAAAGAGAAAAGAGAAGAAAAAAAGTTATCTTATTTTGTAGCTTCTGCTACAATGTCCAATTATATTTCTATTTTTAAATCTTTCAAATTTTGTCACAATTTATTTGATTTTAAATTCGTTTTGAGTTGATACATTTTACTACGTACTTGCGTAGATTTAAATACGTTAGTTATATTTGTCGATTTTGTATGTAGGATGAAATTACTGTATTACAGTACTACTATTAGTAGAATATAACGCGTACGATTCTATGATTAAAAAATTATGAATGACATTGTAAGTAACTTAAGCGTGTAAACGAGAAAACAAATTTCAGCAACATTGTTAAACTATAAAAAATGTTCATGAAACGACAATTAAAACTGACAAAAAAGAGAAATCAATAAAAGCCTTAAACTATTTGCATAGATTCCTGCAATTGCTACATGCAATAATAACCCCATAAGGAAACAAAACAATAACTGTTGATTGTTTTCAGAAACACAAAAGAAAGGAGAGAACAAAATTATTTTTAAAAAATTCTTTTTCCATTCCCAATTTCATTTAATTGTTTAATCAAAATTTAAGAACCTACTTGCCAAAAAATTGTTCTAAGACTCAACCATCAACGTCAGAATGAATTCTCGCACTTCTTCCATGGTACTTCCTCCACTTCTTCAACAAGTACGTTAAAGATAAGATTCGTGAAAACTTTGCTTTATTTTTTGGGATAAAGCTCAGAATGTAGTTTCGAAATATATGGCTGTCGAATTTCTTAGAAATAGCACAGTCTCTGGGACTCAATCACTTAAGACCTCTTTCATTCTTTGCGTTTTTTCCGTCCAATATGTTATATACACATTTAAACGTAATAATTCCAAAACTGAAAATGCCACTACAATTTGCAAATACATGTGTCATGTTGAATATATACACACCTTTGAGCAAATGTCTGCTGTGTAGGTGTTTTATCGACTACAATCACATATCCCTTTCCGTCAACTTTTAATTTTTCGCCTTTTTTAAACCGGGAAGCAGTTGTATGCAGATCATTGTGTCAGAGGGTAAATGGAGTACTATGAGACTACGCTCATTCAGCAGTGATTTCATGTAAACCTTGCATGGAAAATAATATAATAATAATCGAAAATCAGAGTGAGATTATATGTCGCGGTAAGGTTGCGGCTCTTCACGATGATAGCAAGAGAGTGTTGTTTATGACAAGTACCATTTCAATGCAACTTTTATCAGTATTTTTGTTATCGTTACCGTTTATCTCTTTCTCGCTCTGGCCTACTGCTGGTACTCCACTATCTCTCTGGGACCGGTTCGCTCGTTGGATCTAACGCCGTAGTCAGCTATGGAATAATCAGTGCTGCTGTGTTGTGTTGTTGGTGTAATGATGGCATATGAGATGTGTTGGTGCACAAAATAAAATAATATTTTTGCACGAATAAAACTGAATGAATTTTGCTTGTGATTTATTGCATCTACGCACAGCGTAGATGCCACAGTTAATTATCTCACCTCCCTCAAACAGTACTTCACAAAAATTGAATATTTCAAATCACTCAGCAAATAATAATAATAATATAAATGTTCACGAACTGCAAACCCAAAATGGCTACCACAAAATAAATATCAATTTCCACTCTAATANAAAATGGCTACCACAAAATAAATATCAATTTCCACTCTAATACTAGACTTCTTGTCGCTACCGACCCAAAATTAGTAATGCCTTCTTCTTCCTCCTCTTCTCTCTCAAACTGACCAATATACATTTTTTTACTAAATATATAAATCTATAAATATTATATTTTTCCTGAGTCCCTTCGCGGTGACTCTAATGTATCATTAGTATGCAGGTGCCTTATGGTACACTTATTTGCATACTACCTAAATTTACCTTTTTTCCTCTCTCTCTCTTCTTCTTGCTACAAAGCAAACGTTCCTTTGTATCTGCTAGACTGTCTGTCTCTGGTCATAAGACCTTTGCCTTCTTTGACAATTGTCATATATGTCATATTCCTCAGGGATGTCAGGATCCTTCAGAATCGTATTAAATTTCTCGTAAACTTCTCCTTTGTATCTGAATATGATACCGGGGTCATCAAACGGGTGCTCTCAACCAAACAGTGTTCCAACAAATGCTTTTATCAAAGAGGATTAAAATAAGGGGGAACATTCTCTGCCCTTGTTGGTTTGGTTGGTTGGTTGGCGAATATAAATGGCAGAAGAGCTGTTTAGCTTTCGTTACCACGCAAAAGTTTGGATATAATTTCCTCATTCGTTTTTTGCAGCAACATCACAAAATCCAAGAAAGTGTACTTATACGTAGAAAGCTGCCTATATTTATAACGCTTGAAAGATATAATTGATAAAGTCAAAGCCTGTAGTTGAAAATTTCGTTTTTTGGCCCGCCTCTATTTTGCTCGCTTTTTACAGTTATCTTTTCAAATTTGTCCCAATTTTATATACAAAGCGGCCTGGTCCCGCTATCGTTATTGCATACTGTGTTAAACTTTTCTGGCAAGGAAATATTTGCTTCAATTTCGTTTTCAGGTAATTTGTGTTTTCTTGGCTTTTACGTTTATCATCATTGGAAGTTACGACTTTGAACGCCATTTTGGTCTTAAAACGAAAACGGAGTAAGGTAAATTACCGTAACGTAAAAGTTTTCTCTCCTTTTATATTTACATGTTTTCTGGCTGTTTACAGCTAAATGGTGTTACTTACCAAAGTAAAAATGTTGTCCAAGAGAAGTCCGCGGTGCTTCGATTTGCTAGTTGAAGTTTTTTTGTTATTGAACGCGTTAGATTCTCTTGTATGCAAAATAAAAATATTACCAAATCTTCCTCGTGCGATTCGTTTAACATTTTATACAAAATAGAGCCGCAACGCTTTTTAAGGGAAATTTTGAGCGTGGAATCGAATATCATTCGAATTGCCAGCTTCTTTTTCACTACTCAATCTACTTAGTTCACTTTACTACTCACTACACAAACTGCATATAATTATTACTATACATGGGTATATGCAGATGGCTGTAAATTTCCATTACAGATTCCTTTACAGATTTCCATATATAGATGGCATTATCCCTATGCATAGTTGAAAAACTTGAAGAGGGACTCGTTGTGGATTAGTAAAATATGGCGTTTTCATCGAATAAAATGAATAAGATAATAAGAACAAAAAATCATTTATGGCATGAATCGAACCATATGATAAAAATCAGTCTCTTTATGAACCAATGAGAGAAAGTTAAGATCAAACGGCGAAAACAATTCGTTAAAACCGATATTACTATTTATTTGACGCAAATTTGTTGTCACAAATCAAGCAGCCAAATTTCGCAAAGCGCGAGTTATGTTTCCTGTTCAAATGAATTTTCAGAAGAACGAATTTATCAAACACACTGTTGCAGCGTTTTTCCCCACATTTAAATGCAATGTGTGGGATAGTATATTTGATGTGATACATTATGGAATACCTATGCCGAAATTTTTCCCCACACAGACAAGGCATATCATCGTAGATATTTATCCCATGGTATGAGGATTCGGATGCATTTCCGTTGCCACAAGATTGTGAATCGGATGATTGCGAAGGTTTAGATTTGACTGTAGAATCAGCTTTCCCCTCGTCTGCCTTCTCCGTTGTATCATTTGCCCTTACGTGACTTCTTATTCCGGACTAATTCTCCACCATGTCTACGGATTGAGCCGATATGTTTACGGTCATTTCTGGTCGTTCGTCTCTGTCACTTTCCAACTGGTTATTCTGGAAAACTTGAAGTTGACCACGCAAATTTGATATTTCTTCATGTTGCTTTATTATTTCACCGTCCTGCTTTAAAATTTTATTCTTCAATTCCTCTTCACCATTTTTGAACTTTTCTACCATTTCTTGGTGTTCCTCGCTGTGTAGGAAGCATTGATTGATTAGTTAACAGAGTGGCATTCAGAGATTTTAAATACAGATTTGCATGCTTATAGAACAGGTTTCAATGACTTTTGAAATTAGCTTAACTATTAATATTATCTGATTCTTGTAGTTAAATTTGAATTAATGTCTCCTAGTCATTTTCTAGAAATTTCAACTTTAAATTTGATCACTACATATTACCTCTTTACGTGCCACATAAAGCTTTAAAAGTTTCAATATTTCCAACAGAGCTTTTAATGATGATTATTGAATTTATTTTTAATATGTTTTACTTCTTTCTGCATTAATATTATGTACGACTAAAAACTAAGAATACGTAGATTGAGCTCGTGTTCATTGGTTTATGGTTAAAGGAACGACTATGATTAAACATATAGTTTTATGCTTGTAAAATAGTTGACTGTAGCAGTGACAGCAAGGCTGTGATCTTGTAATTATAAAGTGTATTTATTTCATATTTACATCTTTCTCTTTTTGCTTAATCAAACTTAGAGTTGGGTAAAAATGACCAAAAAATTGTTAAACAAGAATGTTGTACATTTAAAGAAGCTATGAAGATAATAATACGATTGGTTAACCGCTTGTCAGTCACTTACATGTTATGAAAAAATTAATCTATGGTTTCAAATTTTGACATGCATATAATATCTCAAAAGTTATATATAAGTCAATATAACAAAAGTTTAATACACTTAATATGTATGATAACACATACATAATATTTTTACGCTATATTTAGAAAAACAATAATGGAATTATATTATTATAATTTAAACTATGAACATTACGTTAACCTACGTAATATTACTTTTCAACATTCAAGGCTTAACTAACTTACATGATTTCCCAGCATTTCTTGTAAGGTAACGGGTCTTTTCCAGAATACTTTTTTATATATGCTTATGCTACCTTTACTGCTTATTAATTACTTACATGAAGAAACAGTAATCCAGGATTTCAAAATTTGACATACATGTAATAACAATGAGCATTCGATATACCTATAATGTATAAAAACACGTACACAATATTTCTACCTTATAATTGAAAAATTTTAATGAAAATAAAATTGCATTATTGTTATTACTATTAAAATTTTCAAAATTACGTTAACCAACTTAATATTTCCTAGTCAATTGTACCTAGACAATGAGTAATTCCTCCACATGTATAAAACTTTTCAATTCTCATTTTGTAATTGCTTTGAATGATTTGACATCATTACGTCTTGTGAAATTCTCTCTTTCAAGGAAACTCTTTCCTTCTAGAATCTCCATGACGACCTTGTAACTTTCGCGGATGCATTCCGACACTAATTCCTCTTCAATGTCAAGGTGCCCCACAACGTCGACAAACTTAACATTCATATACTTCAACAACTGTTGACAACGGTTGCGGAATATGGCGAATTCCTCCTAGTCCTTGGAGTTGTCCACTTGCGAGATTTTCCTCGCGTCGCTTTTCCTCGTCTGTTTCCAACGGAAGGCAATCTTTTGTCAATAAAGTCGTCTTTCCCTACAAATTTTATATTCAAACCAAAACTGATGTCGTTGAGTTAATAACTCATTGCAGATGTAGTTGTATGCAATGGAAATTCGTTAGTAGTATTATGGTAGTATTAGTGACAAATATCAGCATTCTATTAACTGTCAATATTATATCACTTATAATAATATAAGACAAAATAGGCATCCAGAATTTAAGGCTGATATAACATGTCTGATCCACAACCATGTTCACGCTTTACCAATGCTTATAATTTTCTATCACTTACAAGCTACTTGGCAGTGCGTAGAAGTTTAAATGACGGTAAGCACAAAAACAACGGCTGTTACATTGCTTAACAAAAAGGTTTAAAACATTTTTTGGTTCGACTGATGTTGCTATTACATCATAATCGTTATCGCTGCCAATTTGTTTACCTAAAGCATATTATGATAAAAGGGTAGTGATGAAAAATGTAAATAATAAACATGTAATAAGTGACGTGTTCTTTGGTTTGGATAATTAGCATTAGCCTTTTTAACCGCCTCCTTGGCAATTTGCACCTAAACAACAAACTGCCCAGTCTGAACAACACAGAACTGCGAAAACGATTGAACATGGCAAAGATTTTTAATTTTTTATTTTGGAGGACAGTTTTTTAATAAAAAATAGATAATGTTAACCTTTTTTATAAAAAAATACC
This sequence comes from Homidia socia, assembly GCA_036850745.1. Classification (NCBI taxonomy): domain Eukaryota; kingdom Metazoa; phylum Arthropoda; class Collembola; order Entomobryomorpha; family Entomobryidae; genus Homidia; species Homidia socia. The sequence continues at coordinate 7,145 of JAANSP010002195.1, read as the reverse complement.
AAATCTGTACATAAGTTATTGTCTGTAATGAAGGAAACATCAGCGTATTTGATTATTAAAACCAATTCTTAACCGTTAACGTTAGGGGCAATATAAGAAGCCAACTCTCATAAGAAAAGGTGCTCATCTACCTATTGAAATGTCAATTGTGATTGGAATGATATTATACATGAAAAAAGTCTTTCAACATCACAATTTTCTTATTACACATTTTTTCACACAATCTGTCTGAATGCTCCAATCTGTATGTAACTGAAATTCTTTCGTGGTACTTTGAACTTTTTACAGTGTATTTTTAACCTATCAAGAAGGTAAATCTAGCATAAAATGACTAAAGTAGGATGAATGAGGTGTCGTTTTGTGTACTCATGTTTTCAGAAGAGAACATTTTTATAGCAACGGAGAATTGTTAAAGCTGCAGCTGGCATATTGTAATTGTAATTTTAAAGTGCATTGATAACAACTTTAAACTACATGACACGATAATAAATATAAGGGATGTTCCCGATATCCTCTTATTTTTATATATTTCTAATTAGATTTATTACAACCGTGAGCATTTTTTAACCTGCATTCTGGCTTTTTGAAGATAATCTAGTTAAATGTTATGGGTAAAAACTTGTTAGCGGCTGTTGCTATTTACAAAAAGGTATTATAAATTAATGAAATAGTATAATTCAAATTTTGGAACTTTCTATTTTTATTAAAGTACGAGAACTGCAGTAGTAAATATATTTTCTACACATTTTAATTAGGGAAATATTGAAAAGTTATTCATACCAGATTCCAAGGTCAGTTTGATAATAGGTTGCATTATTGAGCACTGTCTTGGATATCATGGAAGGATGATCATTAGAAACTTCCTTGGTTCCTTCCAAGAGCAGCTCATGCTGAGTTGCTTCGTCCACAAGCTTATGCTCCTTACTTAGGATAAGTAACATTTCCCACACTTTATATATCAATCTTAATTGATTTCGGATAAGAAGTAGTGGTTCAATCGGCTGTGGAATCCTGGGTGCTTTGAAGATTTCCCCAACGTCTTTATCTTTATGTCTCTCCTTGACATGTCTCAGATCAACGGTTCCAGGCTTGTGCCTATGTGGCTTTTTGACTGCGGCGGCATTTCGGTTTTTTGCTTTTCTACTTGCTTTTCTTTTTGCCTCTCTATTTGCTTTTCTATTTGCTTTTCTATTTGCTTCTACTCTCTTTATGTTTCCCGCCAAAGCTTTTCTCGGAGCTTTCCCAACACTTAAGGATTTTGTAGTCCTACTCTCTTGCTTAGTTCATGCCATGTTTTGAAGAAATACGGAACACAAAATACACTGAAGTAATCAACGACAATTCAAAGCATTAACTAGCTGCTAAGATGTTGTGCTGATGTCAGCAGCATAACGACAAATAATAAGTAACCTTTGTAATGGATTTGTTTTATACGACAATAAAAAAAGCAAAGATATGAATGCAGAAGGCTTCTTGTATTGTCTTGTAGAAAACGACTTTTTTTCCGCCCCTGCATTAGGCATTGTTGAATTTCCGATTTACAAATATACTACAGCAAATCTGCTTATATATCTTAGTAGTAGTAAATATTTTGTCATAAACAATGTAACCAAATGCATCAGAGTCATGCTGCAAGCGTACCTAAACAATTGCAAGTCTACCCGAGAAAGTCAAAAAACATGTACCTTTATTTCCTAGGACTTTTAATGATGGTTATCCTTTTCATTCACATTTTTTCATTGTTTTGTATACCGTAATTAAAAGAAATGGATGAGAAAGTTTACCATATTTTTATGGAAGGTTAAAACTTGGTTTCTTTCAAATGAATATGTTACAAAGTACTCGGTTACACGAAAAACTCAACAAGTTTAACCTTTCAAAAAAATATGGTCAACTCCATTCATCTCTTTTAATTACGGTCTACAAAACAATGACCAGAATGTGAATGAAAAGGGTAACCATCATAAAAAGTCATAAGATGTTTAGTTGCGTTTCAAAGTAAATTCCGTTTATGTATATGATCTATATGAATATTAATAAACTTTTATTATATGTATCTTCTTATTTACTTCAGTGCAGCACTCACAATACATGCATTTTGAAGTTCGGTATTTGTTTCTAAAGACATACCGCTATGGATTGTAAACATATATACTATCAGGCTAATAATAAATTAAATAGGAATGGAGTACTTTATAGATGTCAACCACTGAGCAGAGGTCGGAAAAAAGATTTGAATTTCGTGCGATACCAAACAACAATTTAAAAAACGCAACTATGTCACCGGTAATAATTGCTTTTATTATGCGTGGCTGATAGATTATACAACAAAAGAGAATAAAAACATGAATCGGAAACCCGAGCATTTAATAAAGTAGCCATTTATTCTTGTCAATAAGAGAGTTTAAAACTATACGTTATAATCGGTATAATCGGCTATAATTTATATCGGTATGTGAACTTTTTCATTTTTTTTGTTACATCATCACCATAATGAACAAGAAATCAAGTTTACTGTACATCTTTATGAGTTTGGCTTATTTTCGATGTACTATTTTTTACACCTGTGAGCGACCTTTTTTATTTTTAAGCCAAATATTGCCCCCTTTAGAGATAACTAAATCCAAATCTTTTTTCCGTACCCTGAAAGTGCAACAAGCCCTAGTAAAGTATTTCCACGTGCCGAAACAGCAATTACATTTGTCGCAGTTATCTGGTTAAGCAATGATTGCACCCGTCTTTTTCTTTCCTGACTAGGCGCTGCACTTGGTGTACATGGTGATTCAGTACATCTTATTGAATTTACTTTAACACAAAGTTTCTTTGGAACGAATTGACCGAGATCAAGTTCAGTTTATAATGCGAACGTTTCCTGATTTTCCACATTCCATGTTGATTGTACATTCCTAAGAATATTACTTTATTAACAAATGGTGGCATAAAAATTTAATTAATCACATTTGGTGCTAAAAGAACATAAAATGTAATCAAGAGTTGAGCATCATCACTTTTACTTCTCATTTTTAGAAAGAGCTATTTTACTCATCAAATACAATGATAATGACATGAATTTGATTCAATATAGTTGATAAGTATTTATGAGAAACTTTGATTTTCTCCCGACAGCAACATTTCCACATCCTTATAATGTTTCCTTTTTCAGAAAAGAAGATGTAATTGGGTATATTATTTGCACGACATTGAATGAATGCAATATAATATAATGTAATAAGTTTAAATATTGACAAAAAGTCTCATCATAAATTAGACGATTCTACCAATTAATGAAGAAATAAGACATCAAGTCAATTCTTGATAAAAAAATTTGTTCGATGTCACCTACATATATATAACATGAAAAAAACTGATGAAAATGGCATATTACGAGCTCTTTTTCGGAATTCATAAAAATTTGAGTAAAATATTGCATTGTAGTTCTGTATATTTCTTTATAAAACAATATTCGGATGATTCTGATGATTTTAAAGAAAGAGTTTTAGACGACTTGGAGAGTAATAGTAGAATAGTGTAAAGTGTATTTATTCCTGTCAGCAACTGATTGGATTCAGTTACTGACCATGTTTATATATTACAGTGTTATCAGTGGACGTTGGTCCTGATATTCATTGCACACATGACATTCATACGGTACCATATATTATAATGATCACGCCACATTCTTACATAATGTCATCTTATTTGTTTTTTAAGTTAAGTTAAATAACAAGACGTCAGCAATATCATTGATTCTGGTTCAATTCATTGATAACTGGAATTATTTCGCAATGGCTTTTTCTTTAATTTTGTGATGAACTTCGTTGCAACCGCCCCAGTTTCTTTCTGTACGTTCCAACACAGTAATAAAGGATCTTTACAAATTAAAGTCCAAAATTAGATATCTAATAAAGAATAACTAATTGCGACTGGAACAAAACAAACAATCAAAAAAATTCGGTCAACTGAAATGTAGTTTTTATAATTTTTTGAAGATTTTTGACGAAGGTTTAACAAAAGATTTATTTTTTATTCAACAAATACTTAAAAAGGTTGCTTATTGATCTCTCAAAATATTTTCCAGGGTTTTCGGAGAGAATAACTTTATAACTTTAATGCATTCAGGCAAAATACTTACTACTTTCTGCAATTATTATTGCAGTGCAATTAATATTACGATTACAACTATTTTATGAGAGTATTATTTTTATTAATAGTTGGGAAAGGGGAAAGAAAACGTCTACACACTCCCAATCATCTTTTGAGAATAAAGTAAGTTTAGAAGGAAGAGAAAATCTACATGAAAATGTCATTCCACATGACTCACATGACATGGTTTTCTTGTGTATTCCAAAAATAAAAATGCCATAGTAGCAGCATAAAGCTAAGCTTTCGCTTCATGAAGTTAGAAAACATGCCTATTTATCAGTCGTAGGCGTTTCATAATAAATCCATATCTGCGATAATACGGTAAAGGGTGTAATTAATCCTTTTTTCTTTAAATATAAGGATAATAGAATCGTTACCTTGGTAGTGGTATGCAAACAACAACCACCAGTAGCAGATATAGAATTACCGGTTCCTAAAAATAACAGCATACTTGTAATGACTAATCTTGTTAATATTTTCTTTGCTAATATTATCTCATGATGACCGTAAACTTTCCGTTATGCATCAGATTTGTGGTTTATCGAAAGAATTATTTTTCGTTTATCTTTAAGATGAAAATAATATACGAATCTGAGTTAAATGAAATATGGAAGGCTCTAAACACGAAGTTAAAATCAAGAAATATGCCAAATCTAATTTGCCTTATCTAAAATCAAAAATTAGTACGTTTCGATTTAGATTGTGTACATGTGAAAATTAAGCTCGTTCAACTTACTGTTTCAAAATTCATTGATGTCATACTCATTATTATATGTTTTGAAAGGTTAAGGAAAGTGTCTGTATTTATTTACAAATAGTTTACCAAACAAATGGATGAAGGAATTGATTACCAACATGAAGATGCAGAGTGAGCAGTGCAGATGAGGAGGAAATTCCAACACCAGCATCATCGTTCCAGCAAGATAAAGTTTAAAATGTGAAAAAGTTCAAAACAGTAAATCCAAAAAAAAAAAAATATATACATTTGCACAGTATATTAAAAAGTTACAAAATTTTTTATTATTATTGTTAGTTATTATTTTTAATTACAATCATTTTTACTAACGAATATTTTTACGATAAAAATATTTTGTTATTATTATTATTTTTATTTGTTATTATTTTTACACACAGTTTATTTTTTACTTGTTTACTTTGTTATTATTTTCAAGACATTTTACTTGTTATAATTTTTTTTCGTAAAAAATTGATATGGTTTACGTACGTACAAAAAATACAAAAAAATCAATAAAACCTATTCTTGTAAATAGTCAAAATCAAATATGTCCATTATACACACTACAATTTATTTTTTGCATCACCTGAAAGCATAAACAGCATCTGAAAAAAATATTCATCACAAAATTCTTCGAATAAAATCATCATCATAATGGCATATATAAAACACGCATATGAGAAACAAAATAGCAAGAAAACAACATGGAAATGGCATACAATTGCATACATAAAGTGTCATTCCCACTACCAAATAAACCATAAAGCACCTACATTCAGTCACATAAAATAGGTCACTGCCAATGCCAACAGCAGTAACAACGGCATATGAGCAAAAAGAGCATAGCAAAAATACCTTATCATTATTACCACAGCAGCAGCCGCAACACTAGCAAAAATGAAAGGATAAATTACGCAATACCAACAGCGTAGTAGTAGTAGTAACGCTAGACTTCATCATACAGCCTGATTATTATCATCATCACGAGCAACAACAACAATATTTTGCATGCAAAATCACAACTCACACACATTGACTCATTCACACCACTCCATTTAACCAAAATACCTCAGATCTGGGTAGGAGGTGGCCTGCGCTAGGTAAACTGTGCCCCCCCCAGCGCAGGCCAGAGTTTAAGCGTATCTCTTTACATGTTAAATGAACAGTTTCAAAATGGCGTAGATTCACAGATAAAGAATATACAGGATAACAACGCGGCGTGGACGACATTTATACTACTATGTATTCAAAAATGGCATTGTAAACACTTGATAAGAAAAAAAATAATGGATAAAAATAGTTTTTCTACAACACAATAAAATAATGACGCCGCCCAAACACCTTCAGCCTAAAAAGAATTGGTTTGTATTAAAAAGGTGGGGTTGGAGATTATGTAAGCGAAAAAATAAAACAATGAATGTCTCTAACCCAATCAATTTTAAAAAGTTGAACAGTACTTTCCTGTAGAACCGGTACAGTGCAATTAAAATGACAAGCACACCAATGAGCTCCAGTATGTGCTTGCAGAAAAAAAAAATCTATTAAATTTACATCGTTAGTTAGAATTCAATAACCGTTGAGTATTTTTATGGTTTTACAGAAAGTAATTTGGCGTCCAGAAATTGCGTATTGCATTCAAGATTGGCGGCACGAATGTAAGAAATTTGGAACTTGATTGACAGTCCAATAGTGACCATTTAGTACACTAAAACAATTAGACTGGTTAAGCTGAAAATCAGAGTTTTTGAAAACAATTGACGCTTTACAGCTATTGTTTTTGAAACATGTCAATCCTGAGTTCAATGGTAAAACAACTAGATTGTTTCCCTAGTGGTTACTGGCATTCCAATTTTTGCAATATGCAACCAACCTCCAGGCATGAAACGATACAAATCCATTTTCTACAAGCATTTTGCCTTGAACAGGATGCAACTTTCCTTTAGCCACGGACAGACACACATAATTGCTTCCGGCATCCAGTCATAGCACGTCAATATTTTAATTATCTTCTTCGCAAACAGTTAGCATGGGTAGCGTGCTCAAGACGGCCAATACCAAGTACATAGTCGCTGTTCCCATATTGGTGACCGTTTTCGACGAATTCAAATTTATTTTTAAAAAACGCCATCGGCTCCGCCCGAGCTGTCATCAGCAGGTACAAGTACAGCCGTTAATAACTTCATTCTACCATCATCATCTACCCCTGGAAAAAGTGTGGCTGGCACTTCTACAGCCACTGCTACTCCAAAATCATGGATTGTAGCCA
>JAANSP010002194.1:0-13344 GCA_036850745.1 Homidia socia | reverse complement strand
TTCCCGAATGCAATGACGTCCTTGGCTTTCGCAACTTTGCATTTATGAATCTGTTCACCGTACGACAGATTAGATTATTATATACTGCCGCAATGATTTACCAGTGTGAAAATATTGTTGCTTATCTCAAATGCCTAATTATAAGGTACCTCTATTGCAAATGGCGAGTACGGAATGTCAACACCTTGGTATTTTATATCAAGGTTATATCGTCCGGGTTCGGCCACCCTGTAAGCGATCTTGATATGATTTTCAACTTCGGTCACTTCATGATCCAAATCAGTCGAGATATTTTCGTTGGAACTGCATGTACGCGTGAGCTCAAACGTAAGTTCCTCATAATCTACAAATGATGAAACGAGTGGAAACAAAAGATTCATTTAAATAAAATCCTTAATATTAAATGCATTTTTAAACAGCCGATTTCATTCAAAATTTCATACCGAAAGTATCCACGTTCATCTTAAATTCATTTACTATATCCACTGCACCCGTTGTAATCCCTTTTCCTGAAACCTGGATATTTTTAACAAATGCCAGTAATCTTCGTCTTTGTTGTTCTTCATCGTCCCATCCAAAACTGTTTTTCACAGCTTTCTTTGACGTGTTTTTGATAAGCTTGGACATGTTTGCCTTAAACATGTTGACGCCTGCTTGTTACATTTATTTGTATATGCAGCACCTGCGTAGCCGGAAATTTTCGTTTCACTGAAATTCTGCTTTTCTTTTATACTTTAACTATTTGTACATCACAGCGTAGCAGTCGTTGCCCTGATTGTGTGTTATTGCCCGCGATTGCGACTAAAAAGCGGTGTTGCATTGAATTATTATATAAAAATTTAACCATTATTCTGGGAAATCTCGTGCCTCCAGAAATACTATTGTAAAAGGAAAATGAACTCACAAATTACGCGCACAACGACAAAAAATAATAATGCTAGGTGATTCAACTCTCACTCCGACTTTGATGACAGCAAAACTTGTAATACAAGAAAATTTGTATTAAACCTATATATTCTACTTTAAAAGAAAATTTGATATAAACAAGATTTCCCACTTGGAATATCTTACAAAACCAGTTAGTGGATTGGAGGAGTAAAAATTAATGTATGTGTACGCGAAAACGAAAAATAACAGTGCATGATAAAGTGATTTCTTATACGTGATTTGATGATGTAAACAGTTACGTTACAATAACGTATCATTATTTATAATTGCATTTTCTACTTCTATGTGTACGCAGTAATGCTGCTGCGTTTGATCATGTAAAATAATATAAATATATAAATATAATTACTGCATGGTTAGAATCTCTTCACATGTAAGTTGACCTATGTGGGGTGACGGACTATCTATGTGCGTTGGAAGTCAGTGGTACATTGATCTCTGTTAGCTGAGCGGCGAATCATGCTCATTGAATTTGTACAATAATTTTGAAATAAATTATTGTCTCAAGCCTTGTCTGTTTAGTTGAATTCTTCCTCTTTATCCGTATAAAAGCCCTGCAGGAAGTTTCAACAAAAAATACAACTGAAAACAAGACACCCGATCTATTTGGACTCTTTGTTCTGTAATAAAATGCGTTGTACAAGTGATGATGTAAACAGTCAATAGTCAATACTTTTTTTTATAAAAAAAACTATGAACAAAGGTGGTTGCAAACAATATGTCATCATCTTATTTTGTATTTGTTTCGTTGAAGGTGTTTATACAGGGAATAATTTCAAGGACAGTCATTGTCATTGTGCGAATCTTGTGCATTAACAGCCAGAAAGCTAATTTTATTTGTATTAATCGCAGGGTAAATGTCGCAAAGGGCCTATGCGGTGCGGACGTGATTCTTTACACATGCATAAGGTAGACTGTGAAACGAAATTATAATAAAATTGTCATCATCGTAATGTTATCTACAACTGCAATCGTCATTATCTTTATGAACTTGTCGACCTACTCTGGTTCTTCAAGGATATTCGTCATACTTAAAATTAAAATTCTGTGCTTTTGCATTTATGCAAAAAAAACTAAGCACTATACAATGACGCTTTATTGTGACTAATATTTATTTGTACCTAAAATAGAATAGGTACTTGCTTGATTTGAGCTAATTAATTATACGAAAAACCACATCAGCTAGTAGAAAACGACTTTCTTCTCGTGATCACTAATTCTGAAAAAATAGCATTAAATCTACAGAGAAATAACTTGTGTAACTTGTATTTAGACTAACTATACGTCATTTTCCCGAGAAATTTATATACGCGCAAGCATATGACGCAATCATGAAATGAATAAAAAAACAAGGACTGATTAGTTGAAAGTAAGATATACTTATTACTTTGCTTTTGGCTTGCAGGGAATTGAATAGAAAAGGTCAACTTTATAGATTTCAAAGAACCAAGTTTAAAAAACTAAAAAAATACAGGTCGAATAATATAATGATTATAATTTTGCTGCCAATCAATATTTGAATACTTCCTCGTTCCAAACATCAGTCATACGTTAAGTGATTTTGACTTTGTGCGATTTCAATCTAGTTTACTTTTGCAAAAGTACACTTTATACTGGTCCGATTAAAGACGAAATACATTTTCTTTTTACATTCTACTCACTGGAACGTATGGCTCATAAAAAGCATCTTTAACTTTATCTATTCAACTCTTTTTTCATAAACTACGCAATAAATTGACTTAATGTTATCAGACTCAACATGCCCAGACCAGTTTTTATTTTATTCAAGTATGAATTTATGATATGAACCAACTGTTGTACTTTCTGATTCTTTTCAAACTCTTTTCTTTTTTTTTTCATAAACTACGCAATAAATTGACTTAATGTTATCAGACTTAACATGCCCAGACCAGTTTTTATTTTATTCAAGTATGAATTTATGATATGAACCAACTGTTGTACTTTCTGATTCTTTTCAAACTCTTTTCTTTCTATTTTCCAGTAGTATGGACAAAAAAGGACTTGTATGTATAACATAACCAGACAAAAATGTTTGCTTAAAATCCTAGCATTGCGATTGATAAACCTCTCATGCACTTCCTCTTGTTAAAATTCAAATGCGATGATAAGAGCACTGAAATAGTGGAGCTAAATATTTAGTGATAAAAAGCCATTCATCTTTCAGTCAAGTCAAATTTAGTTCAAAACACGGAATGCTAAATGAATTTAGTCCAACTGAAAATTATGTACTGTCATCTTTGCAGCAAGAATGCAGTTAGTCTGATTTTCCTTTTGATAGCTTTTACCTTCTGATCACGTTAACTTGCACTGTTTTACTGGTTGTCCTTTTTGATAAGAGCGCTGAAATAGGGGAGCTAAATATTTAGTGATAAAAAGCCATTTATCTTTCAGTCAAGTCAAATTTAGTTCAAAACACGGAATGTTAAATGAATTTCGTCCAACTGAAAATTATGTACTACTGTCATCTTTGCAGCAAGAATGCAGTTAGTCTGATTTTCCTTTTGGTAGCTTTTACCTTCTGATCACGTTAACTTGCACTGTTTTACTGGTTGTCCTTTATTTCAATTGATAAGCCCATAATACTTTCCAATTTATAAAAGATTACGACTAAATGTATGTATTGTATGTTTAACTTACTACAAGTACTTACAAGTGTCCAGTCAATGAAAGAATTTATTATGTAAAACGGCAACAAGGATAAATGATTTTTTTAAATAACAAGACATGCCTCTGAAAAAAATCTGTATTTTATTGATACATTTTATCAAGAAACTCCATCAATCCAGTTTAAAAATGTCTAACCTGTCATACAAAAATATAAATACATTCATATACGCTTCAAAATTCTGTGAAAATAATAACTGTTTGTGTATACAAAATACTAAACATATAGTATTTTACTGGAGGACACGATTTAATACACCGCGTGATTGGTTAAAGAAAAGAAATATTTAACAATATTTGCATTACTGTTTTTGAGTATAAATGACGCACCACCACAATACACAAGTATAACCGTTAGTTAAAAAATAAATATGTTTATGCTAGCATTATTACAAACAAAATATTTATCTCCTTATCTCAACATTTACATACGTATGAAAAATAAATTAACACTTGAGAAAGTCAATAATAACAATCAAACTTAAGAAGTCTTTTTCTTCTCACAATGTACTTGCATGTATATTTTTAGCGCGTAGTTATCATTACTTGATAAAGTTATTTTGCTGAAATTACATGGAATTTGCATGTAAATATGGACTAGGACAGTAAAATTGCCAAACTATAAAAGCGGCAATATATTATATGTTTTGAAAAATGAAACATATTCAACCATTTATTATTATCTTACATTGACAATCCACCAGTTTGTTTCAGTTTACTTAGTTTACTATGCTGAGTTTCTTGCTTCTCCTCACTGTTGTTATCCTTCTCCATTGGCTCAAAATATTTCATCACGTCATCAATTGATTCGTCCATACCTTTCTCGGCAAGCTCCTGCTTTCTCCTCTTCTTTGCGTCCGCTTTTAGTTGAGCCTTTTTCATTTTTTCAAAGTTTGATACAAGTTGCTTCTGAATTGCTTCAAATATGTGTTCCTTTCGATTCATGTCTGCATCAGCGACCCCATCCCCGTCATCATCTTCGTAGTAGTCAATCTCTTCCTCCGAAGCTTCCTCTTTCTTGGGACTAAATGATACCAAGCTAGCAACAGGCTTTAGTACGCTTACTTCTCCACTCTCAATGTCTACAAAAATATCGCTGCCATTTTCCTCTTCATCCTCGTCACTGTCCTTTCTCTCCTTGTCATCCTTTATCTTTGCTCTCTCCCTTGAGGAGGCTTTCTTTCACACGAATCCGGAAGCGACGTTTTTTCGTGCCGTTATTCTTACCTCCAACAAATAAACTTTGCAAATCTGCAAAGGACATATCATGCCCAACTTGAACTACTGGCTCAACTTCATCTCCGTCAGCCGCAGTCTCTTGATCATCTTCGTCATCATCTTCAGGCTCTGGAATGGCAACGACAGCGGGCCTACCATTTTGTAATGTGAGTTTTGTCTTTTGTTTGCTCCTTTTTCTTCTTTCTCGGTAAAATACGAATAGAACTGATGGAAGGGAACAGTGATGTGGCGTTATGGATAAGATTATTTAAAAGTTTTGGTTTAGTCGTTCCACTAAAGAGACTACTAATGGTGCTCAGCATGGATGGTAGCACAGTAGTTGATTCGGATACTAGTTTGCCCTTTCCTAGATCTGAGGGAGCGCTCATATGAGTAGGTCGCAGAGTGGCTCCTTTGTCACCTTTTATCTTTACAACAATCTTTTTCTTTCCCTGTACTCCCGTAGAATTTGTTCGTAACTTGTTTTGAAGACGCAAGTGGTGAATTTTGGTGAGAGTAGAAAGCGGTGCTTTTGCTGTTGAAGGTAAAGTTCCCAACACTTTCTGTTTTTCCCTTTCCTTCAGACGGGGATTTACTACAACCTTGTTTCGCTGGTGGAAGCTTTCTTCAACTTCCGGTAGTACGTTTCCTTCAGAGACTTCAAGATGATCATAGAGTAAAGCCGGCTCCACAATATTTTCTCTTTGGGTTAGTGTAGCCCTTACTTTTGAAGGAGATCTGTTTGCATTCTTTGGTCTTGATCTGCGTGGCGGCGGAACTGGCATGGTCAACGAAACATCTGGAAACTCATTTGCATAATTATATTCAATGGGTTGATTATAGCCAGGTTGGTAAGATTCGACCCCGGCAGACTCCACAAAATCATCGTTAGCATCCGCCATCATTAAATCTTTGTTGGTATTTGTAAAATGTTGTAATTTAGGATTTCCGGAAACAGATGGCCTTTTAAAATGACGTCTACCAAATCCACCGGATGGATGAGAGGCGCGTGGTCTTTGCGCAGACTGTTTTAGTGAAACTATCCAGTTTCTGAATGGGTTGTGACTTTTTCGCTTTTGTGGTCTTGGACCCTTTCGTCGCGGAGGATTGTTTCGTCTAAGGAAACTACCGTCATACCCAAAGGAAGAAGATGGAGGTGATGCGGGGGGTGAGGGCTGATGAAAAGATTTTTTAACTGTTTTCTGTCCCTGGCTGCTAGGAGTTCGTGTTTGGAATTCATTATCATGGTTGGAATTGCTTCGGAAACCCCACTCAGTTGACTGCTGAGTTGAAGGCATCTGGGATTCTATAGGTTTCGCACTGGCTGATGGTCGCTTGAACCATCTTGAAAAAAACCCAGACTCACTAGCTTGTGGCTCATCTTCAATAACCCCATGCTTTGTATTCGCAACCCCAATGTCTTTTCCGTAATGCAGGAGCATGCGTTCATACTCTGTAAGAGTACTATGTGTTGGGTCATCAACATCAGCGTCTTCTGGCTCTTGCTTCCCATTGAATGATCTACTAGACTGATAATCTGTATAATCTGGTGATGACCTTTTTATGAGATTTTGCACTGAAATCTGAACGAACATCATCAAAATTATAGTAATGAGAATGTGGTGAAGGGGACTCTTTCTTTTCACTTCCGGAAAATCCACTTGTGAGCCCGGTCCAAAAACCTTTAAAGTGGTCGGCAAAGGGTAGGGAACTAAATATTGAGGAGGAAGAGGAGGTCGAAGTGGAAGTCGGTGCTTTAGTAGGAGTAAATGAAGGTGGGTAAGGTTCATGATAATAATTGTTGTATCCATTGTAATCGTAGTGACTGTGCGATCTTCTTTGTGACTTTTGTGGTTTTGGGTAAACGCTGGCAAAATGGTCACCTCGATAATGATCTTGAATGGCGGCTTGAACCATTCTCCTTTTAGCTTCAATTTGCTGCACTTCCTTCTCGGTAGCGGTGGCACTAGACGATTGGAAGTAGTGTGAATGGGGGGCTGCTGCTGGAAGACCGCTGCTTTCTCTTTTCTGAGTATATTGTCTTACTTCATTCCTTAAAGGGTCTGTAAACAATTGGGGTCCAATATCCCACACTACTTGAGCATCTCCAATATTTCCCAAACGATAACCAAGACCAACTCGTGTGTCAACACCTGAAATGAAACAAATTCTTGTTTATAATCAATTTTATGAGTGTACCAAAGCAAAAATATATTTTAGGAAATGAAATTTACATAGAAGGTGCATTTTGCTCGTTTACATGTCAATGTATTTCCGAGAAATTACACATGGAGCGCTTTATATAATGTACATTTTATTTACAAGAAGATTGTATTTTTTTATGCTTTATATAATGTACATTTTATTTACAAGAAGATTGTATTTTTTATAATATACAAACCGGAATATATAAATGTACAGTAAATATGATAGTGCATTTAAATTATTTGTGCAATTGTATCGTCGTGGAAGGGTGCCTTGAAATACGAGCAAAATGTCCTTACCCTTACCGCGGACCCGGGGCTGGCCGTTGGTAGCCCCTCCAAAGATATTGGACACTGTAGAAAAGATTGAGGAGCCCAGACTGGACATGGTGGACAAAAGTCCAAGACCTGGAATAGAATTTCCTGCTTGTGGTGCTAGTAAGCTAGCAAGATTAAATCCTTGGTTTCCTCCTCCTCCTCCTCCTTGATTGCCTCCCAAAAGACTCAATTAGGTTCTGAGCCTGGGTCTGCTGCTGTTGTGTTTGTTGACCAAACAAATGAGCTAAAGAATTGGTGGTTTGCGCTTGGGCGACTTGGTCTCCTCCTTGATTGAAAAACTGATTAATGTTCCCAGTCTGGGATTGCTGACTAGCAGCTCCCAATGTTCCCAGCAATCCTAAAAGATTATGAACCTGAGACGCTGAAGCGTCATGAGACTGGTGTGCTTGGGATTGCACGATGGAATTGCTGTGCATTACTTGGTTGTTCGGAACAGAACTTTGTAGTAGCAACTTTGTTAGTGCAGCGGCGGTGGCATCATTTTCAGAACCTGTTACTAGGGGCAGGTTGCATTGCAGCTTGCTGTGACTGGGCAACTAGACTTAGCAGATTATTTGCTGCATTGTTGCCGTTATCAGAAGTATCCTTACCCTGGCTGGGGTTGCCACCATTTGAAAATAAATTTAATAAGGCTAACGCGGCGGTAGGATCATCTTGGGTTGCCGTCGAAGAGGGAGATGCGGGTGGTGGAGGAACAACCACTTCGGACTTGGAAGAAGCTTCTCCACTTTTGGCACCCGTGAACAGAGCTAGAAAATCAGGAACTGGAGTTGCATTAACATTTGCATTGGCTGTTGTAGCAGCTGCATGTGCAGGGGTTGGTGCTTGTGCAGTCGAATTGAGTACACCAAGAATACCGTTTAATAATGAGAGCTGCTGCAGAATATCCCCAGGGGAAGACCCTGTGGGTAGCATTCTAGAGGATTCCACATCACTTGCAGCTCTTAATGTCGTGCTTGGTTCTGTTGGTGGGGCTTCTGTTGTTGATGTTTTTCGTCTAAGTCTCCTGTAAAATCTTCGCGTGGTAACACGAGATACTGGAGATTGAGTGGTCGTAGTGGTAGCTGACTCTACTGGTCGACTTCGTATAAGCTCTGGCAAAATCATTGCATTGTGGTGCATTGCAGAAGCTCTTTCTGTGGTGGTGGCATCATTTTTTACAGAAGGATTCTCTTTGGAATTATCTTCCAATATAGAAAGAAGATGACGCAAATCTTCGTTTTGAGAGCTGTGTATCTAACGGTTCCGGACTAGAATGCAGTTTTCTTGAAACTCGTCGGTACTCTAAGCATTGTACTGCTGTGGTCATCCAAAGAACACTCAACAGTACAACTGAAAAAATAGATGAATGAACGTGTTTTTTATATATTCTGCTGAAGCATTCAAATATTTCGTAAACATATTGCGTAAATAGTGAACTCTTTCATTTTAAATTTTAGGTATAGTTCATCATACATCATTTTGTACACAAAAGCAAAAAACGTACAAGTGGACAAGGAACAATTATTATGGTTCACATTTTCATTAAAAAACGATTGATTGTGACTAAAAAAAGACATTTCATTGCAATGCAATTACATAATTCGCTTTTAAGTGGTTGGTTTTGCTTGAATGCATTTAATTTTTTAAGCAATTCAGTGAAGTTAAAAATGGACAGAATGAAAACAATGAATAGCTTACCTGTGGAAGAGTACGCGAAGCGAAATTTTCTGAAAGTTAAATAGTATCTATAATCCATGATGGCAGTAGGTACTTTTTAAAAAAACAATGAATAGCTTACCTGTGGAAGAGTACGCGAAGCGAAATTTTCTGAAAGTTAAATAGTATCTATAATCCATGATGGCAGTAGGTACTTTACGACAAACCAAAAACTTCATTAACAGAGACGGTGTGACGATATGCAGACGTAACTGAAGTCCATTTGTTGGAAATATCTAAAAACATACGACGATAGAGTACATGTAGGACCAGATAATGAAATTTTCCTTCCTCTCTCTCTGAAGACAGAAATCTGTATGTTGATTCTGATTATTACCTTCTAACAGCTCATCCGGCTTTCATTTCGTCTTATACGCGATGAATATTAATTTTGTCCAAAGTCACTAATCAGTTCTAGGATAATGTCAACGTACATTGGTCGCCATAAGTGTCACTGTCGGCCGAGTCAATGTAGTGTTACAGAGTTTGCCTATCAATCAATGTTGTTATACGTAAAGTAATTCCGTGTCAGTGGGGTTTTTTTCAATTTATAGTCTGTTGTGTAACTTCTGTAGTGTACTCATACAACATGCATAAGAATATAACTTTTTCCATGAACGTTACTTTTGCTTTATGCGAATATTGTCTTTGTTCTTGTTTCAACTATGTAAGGAGTTTGTCACGTATTATTTGATTGTAATTAAGTAGGACGTGAACAGCCAAAATTGTAATGTCACTCGTAAAAAATTTCAAAAAAATGCGTCAACGTCTTGATTTCTTGTCTTGTTCACTTGTGGTAAACAACTTCAAATTGCGAGACTTCGAATCAAGTTAAATTAGTCGTTTTCCCGTCATGTAAAGTTTGGTTTAGTAGCAGTTGTATGTTGTTTGTACCTTTTCGTTCTTGTAGCGGTTTTTACGTAAACGTTCTTTCAAAGTCAATTTGTCGTTTAAATCGAAACATGTCTTAGCTTAAGTAAGTCACATCACGTGTAAAGTTTCCATGTTGTGTGTGCGTTTTGTCCAGTTTGTTGGTCAAATAGTTTTCAGGTCAGATATTTTAGCAGTAAATTCACATAGGCCCAGAAAAATCAAGGTACTCGTACATATGTCCCAGCAGTAGTCATATACGTATAATGTCACGTTGTGCGTGGATAACTGTATGCAGGAAGCGTTCACCGTAATTTTGAGTTTGTCCAAATTCAAGTATTCACAAGTCACAGTAAACGTTTGTAGTATTTTTGAGCGTTATCAGTGAGTATCAGTCCTCTGTTTCCACAAACCTTTGTCCAGAACGAATTTTGTCTTTTGTCTTGTCCGTTCAACTGCAAGTAAAAGTTCATGTTTGTTGTCTGACAATGTATCAACCACGTTTCTTTTCTCACGTCGTCACAAATCACAAAATCAGTGTTTCATTCTTTGTTTCGTCACTTGATAGGTCATAAATGGTTCACTGTACGTATCTGTTATTGCATTATTAGCTGTCAGTCTTAAGTTTATCATTGGTTTGTACTGTAAAAGATGTCTTCGTACACTCTCGTCTTTTTTAGTCAATTACTGGAAAAACTAATAAAATAGCCGAGGCTTCAAACAGTTCGTACTGAATTCGGTAAGTCAACAGTTATTTTCTCGTGGGAGTCTTTTTGTCCCAAAGTAAAAGTAAAGTCTCAGTTATTTTGTCATTGTCTTTTTGAAATAAATAAACTTAAAGTTACTGCCCCTGCCTTGTGCCTTTGACCACGATCTTCGGTCAACTAACTGAGAGCACAGATTTGTTCAAAGGTATGACACAAGACGCATGAGTGCGATGACGAGTAAAAAGGTCCCTCTTGTAAACTAGGTATGCACACTGTTCACACTTGGTCATAAATTATTATCACAAAACACATTCACCAAGCAAGAGGAAGACAATATTCATGCAAAAAATATAGGTTCACAATAATAAGAGTATACATACAGTCATGATGATGTGTATTTACTTGTGTGAATATGTGAAAGTGTCAACATTTAAAGTCAAACTCTACACAGCGACAGTAGGAGTAAAATACTGACAAGTAGGCTGGGAGTGGAGTGGTCGACCAGCAGCAGAGCAACACGATTAACACAGTGATACAGTCGCGACAAGCGTCGTCGGTTAGTAAAGAAGGTAGTTAATGATAATATACAAGCATGTATTTTGAAAAGGAAGGTGAATAATTTGCTTCCCCGTTCTTTTTTGGCGTTATGCTTATTTTTATAGTGACTAAAGTCTCAACCAGTGGCTCTTTGATGAATGATTTGCCCTAATGAACATCCTGTGAGAGTTATCTGATTTTTGCCAACGCCACTCGCATTGCATGTAATATCGCAACCGTACATAGTAAAAATGTAAAAAAGTATATTTGAAAAACAATGAAAATGTCTAATGTAAAGCATAAAACAAGGATCAGATCAGAGAATACATGTAATTTACGCTATTACGTTATTGTCTTCATTATATCTGCAAAATAGCAACAAGCCTTTTTTGCTGCTTTTGTAAATACAGTGGATAGAACTGATAAGTCAAAAATTAACGAAAATGTGAAACCCTTTTTCCATTGTTTGGTGGATGATAAGATTCAAATCATTTCTTTGAAAAATTTGTTTTTGTGCATGTATGCAAAGACCGTTATACAGAATAAGATTTTCAACTCTGTCCTATTGTTGCGTATCAAAAACAAATTTAGATATTATTATGCTCAGGTTATACATGTTTTGAGAGAAAATAAAAGTTGTATACAGACAGATTGACCAAAGTCATGTAGAGATTCAGCATTTACAATTTGCCTTTAACTACGATAGCTGCACAGTGGCAACTTTTAGTATTTTTTAAATGCAGATAGGTGGGTATATTACAAAATTATTTATATGTGCATGCATGTATATAAAGTATGCGTGTGCTTATCATTTATATTATTATATTCATTATGAGCAAAAGAGCATGTTGCGTTTTGATTCAAAGTGAAACTCTCATCTTCAGGAGATGATGGTCTTTTTATATTTGACTTTTCACATTACATTGTTAAAATCAGAAGTGAATGATATGAGTTGCATTGTTATTTGAGTGTGTGATGCGTATGTGTAGATATCAGTAGAATGGATAGACCGAGCGTTGACTGCAGCGTCCACTCGTAAAATTACCATTCAGCTAGTTGCCTTTTTGCCTCTCATTATTGAACAAATAGTATTTGAAGTACAATATGTAGTATGTAGTACACGGTTGACTCATTCAAGACGGACGGAACTGCCTTTACGAAAACTGCAGAAAATAATAATAATTATGCGTACGTACGAACGAAGCATGAAAGAAACATGTCATTCTTAAAGAAGATGAAAGAAATGTATTGTTTGTACATCAATTTCTTCTAAATTTACTTTAATTTATATCTCTTAAGTAGAAATACTTGTAAACTTCATTTGATTCAAAGTATTGTCTTTGATTGTAAAAGAATTTTTAAAACTTTGAATTGAACTTATTTATGTGTACTGAAAGGTATGGGCCAAGAAAGGTAACAAAAATTAAATGCACTTGATAAAATACTTTTAAATGTTTAATATATTTACAACTGGGTGGGGACATGAATACGACAAAAGGAAAACCATAGTGCATGACTTATCTTTCATGAATGCTGTATGAGAAATCTTTAGCTCGCTTGCTTTTATGACGCACACGTGCAAAATTAGGAGCTCACTGAAACGAGAATGAAAACAATTGCAATACAAACTTTGCATACACTACATTATAGGAGGACGACTTGCATTGCAAGTTGGTTACTTGCCGATACATTTTAAAACTTACACAATTAGTACAAATAACAACAGTGGTCACCGTTTGAAAAAGTAGGCGTCACATCATGTCGTGTATTATTTAGATGGAGAATCTGTATTTCATGGCCCCTGCAACAAGATTACAAGTTCATATTTTTAAAGATTTCTAAATTAAGTTTCTTAACTGAATACAAAGACGCACTATGTATTACGAATAATCATCTTTTTCACTTCCCTCATGTCATCTTTTACATGTAAACAAGCAACATGATATATTTCCTCGAAATAGTAAAAAACGTGCCTTAAAATTTAACTTCATTGTCATCTTAAATTTTTGGTGGTGAAAGCGGTGTAAGAATTTTTTTGCATGATTTGTCCATATTAAAATGAATCAAAACATTGTACAATCAAGTATGCTGAAGGTTTTTTTTTTGTAATTTCAAAACATTTGGTATGAAAATTCGTA
>JAANSP010002193.1:0-13346 GCA_036850745.1 Homidia socia | reverse complement strand
GATGTGTAAGAATGGTTTATGAAACCATTCAACGATGTCATTATCATGTGGCATCAACAGCGGGATCATCGTCATTATAAAAAAATCAACCAAAAAGTACGACCAGATAAAAAGCCACAACCACTCGTCAACTTATTGTTGACACGTGCAGTATTTCTGCAAGTTGTGTATATAAATACATACAACTGCCTATAGGTATAAATTTTATGATTTATATGCAAAGCTTTTTTTTTGAAAGAATGGACGTTTGCTTAAAAGCAGAGCAAAGGGAAAACAAATGAAAATTTCCTCGGATCCACGTCATCTGAACTTTTACCTTTAACTTAATTTACTGACATGTAAAGAAACTATTTCTCTGTACAAAATTGCGCTTGATTTCTTTCAAATTGCAATATTTCATGTGGTAAACTATTTTTTTTTAACTATTTTTTTAAACTATTTTAAAATGAATTTCAGTCGTGAGCGGAAACTAAAGAATTTATGCAAACTCAAGCGCAATTTTATTCTGATTCAGCCGAGTGTTGCGTGGTATGCTCAAAAAATACAGAATTAGAATACAGTGCATGCCTAGTTTGAGACGGCATTAGCATAAAAGGTGAAAAAAATTGGAAGACCTGCTCAGAGGGGGTTCACAAGAGCAGTACAGTATCACACGAAGATGCAGAATAAGAGAATACATTTTTTTAAAGAATGAACTACACAAGAAGAAATAACCTGGTATTTTAGAAGGCAAATTTAAGAGAGAAACGTATATTATTTGGGACTGTATATTTTTTAGCATGGCTTTGTCGCTGTTTTCTTGCTGATGTTACAAATTGGAAATTACTGTTGAAAAAATTGTTATTATTTTTTTCGTGCTACATTGCATTGCAGTTATCATTATTACAGTTGTTAACAAATAGAGATACACGGCAAAGTGTACTGTAATTCTTTCTTTTTTCCTCATTTTCTACAATTCTATTTCATTTATTTGTCTACACTGTACAGTGATAGGTACCTATACAGTTAAGGTATATTCTACAATAATATCAAGGTTGTTTTGTAGCTCAACCAGCAAAATAAGTACGTCAAACCACTATTTCATGACAATAAATAAATGAGATATATCAAATGCCAAAAAATGAAGTGTTTGATATAATGATCAAAATACAAAAAGAATTTTTCAAAACTTGTTATTTTCTTGGGGAAAAAATGAGAAAATTTACTATCAGGAAGACTTTAATCTTTTTTGTAAACTTGTATGGTTGTGTGTAAGTGGTTGTTTGTTGCAGTGTACAGCCCATTTTATCGTAGCAAATAGGCACACACCAATCAATCGTCACACGAGCTAACTTTTCAAGACAGATGGTTATAATCATCATGATTACAATACTTATTAAGTATAGGTGTAGGCACAAAAAAAAATTCATACAAAACATACTCTTTTTGCAAGCAAAATGTTTTCAAGAGGTAAAATGAAGAAATGTATGCATTTAAAAAAGTTTACTTTGTATCTTGTCTCTTGTCTGCAACGTTTTCGTTTGATGACTTACTGTTATGTAAAATGAAAACACTTCAATCACCGTGATCGTCATCGAATGAAAGTATTTGTAAAAATGTCTTATTCGTTCAGGTTGCCCAAGCCCAAAACATGTACTTGGTGAACTCTCTGCTAATAACTGTAGTAAGCCATCTGTCAATCTCAAAGAAATGAGTTGAAAGGTATGAGTGATAAAAAATTACCATGTTGAATGCAGGTCGATTTATAAAATATTAACTTTCCTAATTTTTTTAGCAAAAAAAATCTATACAAAGGATAGTTTCTTCTGTTATACCACATTCGCTTCCTTCAATACAGCAAATATCTCTACATAACAATAAATGCCTTTGTAAATAATAGAATGTGTTTCAATTTATTTTTAGATTTGTCATATAGCCAATAAGAAATGCTCATTTTGAATTTAAAAAACTGATTAATTCACACAACTTATGCGTGAGTCAATAAAAAGATATCACGGGATAATTATTAGAATATTATTGTCTAGTGATAATTATATCAAGTAATTACCCTCCAGATCATGATCATGTCATCAAAATTTTTCACAGAAAGATAATCAAATTAATAATATTTTTAATTTTTAATGTAGTGATCATGTGTATGATGAAATTTGTTTGCAAATTGTCACGCATGCTACTAAAAATGATACCTTTCACTATCATCATCCTCCTCATCATCAGTCAGCACGTTCAAGATTGCACGTATTTATTGTGCCACACACAACAAAAAACTTAATTGTCTAACAGAAAAAGTGTCAACACTTTCCACGCGGCAGTATGAATACGCTTTTGAGAGTGTAATGCAGTAGAAAAGTATGCGTACCTGATGGTGTCGCATATTTTTTAACGCCTACATGGTAAAGGGAGATCAATAAAAAACTAAATCAAACAGTAGTAGCCGTGTAGAAAATTGCCACTAAAATTATTATTAGTCAACATGTTATATTTCATATTATGAAAATGAGTTCTGAAGGGTTGTAAAGCTCTCGTTTATGAAACAAGCTGAGAAAAAAAACATTTTCATTCACTTTACACACACACATGCTTAATAATAATATAATGTTGTTTTTCAAGCTTGTATACAACTTCTTTTTAGTAGCAAGTCTTGTTCAAGTGCAACACAATCATACTATGAAAATGAGCAGCAGCAAAAAAAGCTGTCATGCCAGAAATGATGAGCACAGCCGACAAATAAAATAAAAAAGGAAGAAGAACAGGAGGAAGGTTGCTGTTGCGGCTGTTGATATTGAACCAAGTAAACATTTTTGCAAAAGTATCACAAAAAATATTATTATTAATAATAATGTATAATGAGTAATATAATAAGTTAGTATGATGATGAGTAGTGGTCAAATTGCCACTGTTGGTAAGCTCACCTGCAAATACATGTAACTTGACTACGTTTGCCATCATCCTTATTGCCGCCACCGTAAAACGAGCATTCATCAGTAGTAAATAACAAATAATGCCTCTTGAAGCATAATTTTTATTAATTATTATTACTTTCTTATATTACTACTGCTACTCCTTATGAATTAATTTTTTTCCGAGGTGTACTTTGTGCATTTAGAGCTATTCTTTTGACCAAGTCATTGGCGAGGAGATAACGTACCTGTTTGAGCAATAATAATAATAATAATAATTTTGATTGAATATGTGCAAAGGTAGACAAAATGTTGGCTAAACTCATACGGATAGACGAGCAGACGTAAAAAATAGACTCTTTTTATTATTTGCCTCGATATGATCAGAAAATGTTAAAGCTTAAAAAATGAGAGCCTAAATAATATCCATTGTAAAAAAATTTTTTTAAGTGACGTGTTCTTTTCATTGGCTGCGCAAAGCAGTGCTTGATTACTTTTTATGCATTAAAAAACAAAAGCGGAGGAAGAAAAGAGCAAAGCACATTACATATTCAANTTTCATTGGCTGCGCAAAGCAGTGCTTGATTACTTTTTATGCATTAAAAAACAAAAGCGGAGGAAGAAAAGAGCAAAGTACATTACATATTCAATATTGTACCCATCCTAAAATTGCCAAAATGGATGTACTCGTCGTCGTTGCCGTCGTCGTCGTCGCGGTGGATAGATGAAACGCCTATCGTGTGTCAATATTAAGTAATGTGTTCTGATGTGACGTGAAGCATTATATTTAATTGATGACTTTGAAATTAATTTGCATGTGCATTAAAATCACATAAATTTCTATATTGTTAGGTCTTTTTGACTTTTTTAACAACTAGCCAATTTATGAGAGGACCCTTTCAATAATAATGCCTACCAACAGTTTACGATAACTTTTTGAAAGGTCTCTTCTCTCTCTCTCTCTCTCTCTCTCTACCTGCCTATATCCATGCATGTGCTTACAAGCGATCAGGTAGGTAGGTAATAGGTAAACCAGATTTCTTCTTGTGAGGGATACCAGTCGTTATTTACTAGAGGAAATTAGTAAATTGATTTTCTAGCTAGTACAAGAAATTACACTTTGGTTATTTTAGGGTAATAATATCTCTTTTCTAATCCATAAAGTTTCTTTATTGATGATAACGATGATAAAATCATTAGGAATTACTTTAACTGCTTATTCCACATTCGAGGAGATATATAATACGTCATACATTACATTTACCCCTATAACTATAAACACAACAGCCCATCCTGTTCAAAGTATTTTTATATGATATTTTTATTTTGAAACATAAAAATTCTATTTTTTTAAAAAAAAGAAGTCCTCCTTCTTTGATGCAATAAATTAATGACTTTAATGTGGCTGCCATGAAAAGCCATGCATGTTGACATATAGTAGCAGTATCAGCGGGCAGTCATACTGACAAATAAACGTGAGCCAAAGTTAGCCAAAGACGACAACGACAGGAAAATATATACTTGTACCACACGACCATTAGGACGCGCGTTGAGCTTCACAATTTATATATTTATCCACACATAATACATGCAATATGTAGTCAGCTCAGTAGCAGCACTTGTTGTTGTTGTGATGGTGGTGGAGTTGATTGTATGAAAGTTAATCCAATCCACAAGGTTTTTTAGTGGGATATACGGATTTCATGATGAATTTTTACCGTTTTTCCTTCCCTTTTTACAAAAACGCATCACTCAGTCACGTCAGATAATTTACAACCTTGTGTGTGTCATGCCATGCTAAACTGCCTATTTATCTTTTGTAATAGTAGCTAAAATATGCCTATAGTCAAGCAGTAGAAACATAAAGCGTGTCTCTCTCCACCGATAATACATTAAAATGCTACGTAAGACGATGATGATGACGGAGATTCTGTTTTCTCTTAAAGATAGAGAGAAAAAAAACTTTGTTCACGAAAATTCAGGAAAAAATATATTTGTGTTGCTGCGCTGAAATCAGGAACAAGCTTAAAAGTAATAATTATTGCTGTTTTCTTTTTGTTCTTACAACTCTTATTTCATCGTGCTATTCTCTCTTTTGGTCTATAAACAACCCCGGGTACATGAGAAGGCATTATTCTCTCTTAAAAAACCATCACCTCTCTCTCTCTATACCTAAATATTCACAGATATTATATGAGCCTGCTCAGATGAAACCAAGCAGATAGACATGGACACTGTTCGTCTTCTCGAGAGAATTTCCAGTTTTTGGTCAAAATCAACTGGTTTTTACCCCATTCTTCATTTCTCTTTTAGAGAAGCAATAACAATAATGATCACATTCATATAATATGTTGTATGGTGGTGCCCTGTTTCTTATATATTCGACCTCCTCCTTTTGTAAAAAAATATACAAATAATGATGATACAATATTGCAAGCTGTCTTATCTATGACTTTTTTTCTGTCCATCTTGTTGACTCTGTGCTGAAAAGTGGCGAGCAACAAGAGCGAGCAGGCAAGCAGGCACCAAACCGTTTTATCTCTTTGGCCGACGTTCTTTTATTATTGCATATTTGCTGATCACAAGAGATAACTTTTCAACAGGAAAGTTATCCTTTTCTTATAAAATATATAGAAGAATCCATCCAATAAAAAATGCTGACTGGCTGAGCTGAGAGATGATGCACCTGCAGCACTAAATATCCTGTTGTGTGTGCTTACTTTTGGAAGATGCACACAACAAATCCGGAGTAGGCAGATATTATGCACGTATTTTTTTATTCTTTTTAACGAAATTTTTTTGAGCAAACAATATCATCTTTTTTGTAGAGAGAGATACGGCTAGCTTGAAGCTAGTAGTCCAATTAAGAGCTCGAGATTCAATTTATTTAGTGTTTCTGCTCCTGTGAGTAAGGTTTGCTCCTTATTGCTTTTTTTGCTGAAAGCAAAAATCTTATTAAGCAGCTCCTGTGCACTCCATTCTCTCTACTTGATATTCTTTTTTTTCTCCTCATCTTCCCCTTGAGATGTAGGCAGGCAGACAAAAATTGTTACATTATTATTATATTGTCTTGTTCTTGTTCTTTTGCATTATTATCTTATTATTATTATTGCAATACATTTTTCAAAGAATGCATCATCCTCTGACATTTCATCTTATTAGAGTAGATCCAAAACATGTAGTCTTATTGTCAATTTTTAAAATATGAAGCTACAAAATAGTTCTTCTTGGGATGCCAATTAAAAAGTATATTGAAAAATTTCTATGCAGATCCATCCATCCAAATTCAAAATTTGAATAGAGCACATCACACATGCATTGGCCACATACCTCAGCAGCAATATCGCTACAACTTTTCATAATAAAAACCCCAAAGGCCTATGATCGACATGCCATGACATGGCATACAATAGAAGTCCATTCTTCAAACCGACAATTGATAAATAGTAATTTTGAGTGAGTGAGTGAGTGAGAGAATATGTTGAGCATGCTAATCTACCGGGACTCTACATCAACAACAACAAGGATGAGGATGATGATGACGCTCAATGTCGCCTAATTATGTTAGCTACGAGGAGGATGCAACATTTTCCCAGGGCATCATTTGTTCTTGTGCTGAATCCGAGCTTCTGTTTAGGCTACCGTGTGCACTGCTTCTAACAAGTAATGAAAAATTTGCTTGCTGCAACAGAAATATACCTACATGATCTATAAAAAGCATGTAGGTATGTATCTATATACTCAAGTGTATATATTTGGTCAAAAATCAACATGAAGAAAGAGAAAAAAACTTGACGCATTAAACAATCTCCCATGTACCAATTTTTGTGTATTACAATCAATTAACCTGAAAACGCTGTCTTGTGATGATGCATACCTATCCGTGTGCATTGCAAGTGACTGAAATGTTATTGCCACAATTTCTTTTTCAGAGAGAACACTTCTCGTCGACGACAAACAGACCGCTGAACCGAGAGCCAAACGTGGTCACAAATAAACTTCAAAGGGCCCGTGTCGAAAGAAATTCCCACACATTGTTAAAAAAGATTGAGCATGATTTTGTTGTTCTTCTTCTTCTGAGCTGTTTTGCTTGCCTCTCGCTGCTTTGCTATTGTCGTTGTATGGCTACCAAAAAACACTTGAAAGCTAACGGAACGGAGAGCAAAATCTCTCGTTGTTATTTTTGTCGTCCTCCTCCTCGGTTCATGCTGATAAAAAATTTATATTTATGTTGTCAGGCTTCTATATCCGAGATTTAACAACAAAAACTTAACGAGACATACATATAGCATGCTCATCTCATCATCAAAAAAGACTAGTTCGTTGAACTGCTTTACTTTCAAACTGTAACTGTCATCTATCTCATCCTTTGATATTTTTTGTGGGCAAATACAATAATTGTAAAGCGATGCGTTTTACAGCACTGATTCAACATCATTATTTACCCTAATGCGGAAAAATATCCATTAAGAAAAAGAGGAAGAGAGAGAGAGAGAACAGAAATGCTGCGTTTGCGACACACAAAAATATTCTACACATCTCTCATCTCCTTCCTACCTTCTCTTTTCCTCCAAAAATAAGGAAAAAAAATTCATGAATCATGCTGGTACATAATATATATTTGGGCTTTGCTAATTTTCAAAGTGAAACTCCACATTTTCTGCTTTAAAAAGTGCTTTTTTCACACACACACACACGCACACAGGGAAACATATTTATACTCTTTTATTCTTTGTAGCAGCAGCAGCAGCAAATATCAATATAGACTTTTGTAGTAAATTGTACCAAGATTTTCTCTGTTTTCTTCTTTTTTTCTATCATCATTTTATCATCTTAAAAGAAACTAGTTATCATATACCATTAGATAGATTAAAAGACGATGATGAGTTTTATATTGCAGATAAAAGCGGATAAAGGAAAAAGGAGATTTTTTTACTCGGCTAAAAAAAGTTCATGGCATGTAATTATTGTGCTCTTATTTTTTCGTGAGATAAGACATAAAATAAAATGCACACTTACCTACACACAGATAAGTTACTGCTATGCAGCAGCAGAAGCAAAAGAGAAAAAAATATACCGCTAGTTTTTAACTGTGTGTGCGCTATGCACCAAAGTAAAAAAAATAATGCAATATTTGTAGTGTACATCATCAAATGGCATCGCATCATTGTCGTATTTTATGCCAGCCAGCCAACGATACGATATGGAATTAAAGTCGACGCATTAATGAAAATGGAAACTTTCTGTGAAAAAACCTATTCTCATTTCATTCTAGCATGGCATTTTTTTGTTGACGACGGCATGCTCCCTGCAATGCACGTCTTTATTATCCCGTCAAGGGATACATTGCATAAAAGAAAAGCAGAAAAAAAATCAGAAAAAATACAACTGCAATTATATAGGCATATACATTACAATATTACAGTTTCGTCCGTCGTGTGTTGAAAAGAGACGCTACCAAAAAAATCGTCTTTGTACACAAGTTAACCCAGCGGTCTGATTGTCTCTCAAGTAGATTGTATTATTNAATATTACAGTTTCGTCCGTCGTGTGTTGAAAAGAGACGCTACCAAAAA
This sequence comes from Homidia socia, assembly GCA_036850745.1. NCBI lineage: Eukaryota > Metazoa > Arthropoda > Collembola > Entomobryomorpha > Entomobryidae > Homidia > Homidia socia. Next base: position 4,870 of record JAANSP010002193.1, on the reverse strand, counting down.
AATCGTCTTTGTACACAAGTTAACCCAGCGGTCTGATTGTCTCTCAAGTAGATTGTATTATTATCCCAGTCATTTCTCATTTATTCAAGAACAAAGCTTTCCTCTCCTCTTATGATCGCCGTCGGTTGTTCTAGATCACCAGCTAATAAGAAGAAAATGATGGGTTTGTTAATTTCAAGTTTATGTGTGTGTGTTCATGTTGATAAGCATGAGGGGGTAGTATTTTTGGCATCTGTCGCTATTCCTTTTTTTCTCGCCATATTTGGCAATGTGTGTGTCTAGATAAAATATACCAATATGCTATAATTGTCTGTATGTTGTTGTCGTCGTCGTTCCTTTCTTTGTTCTCAACAAACAGTAAAATTGGTTTGGCGTTAGTCTACAAGTTTGGATGGATCTGTGGTGGTGGTGGTGGGGTTTTCTGAAAAATACGGTTGCTACTTAAACTCAATTTTGGTTCCATCCGTCACTTGCAAATTTATGAGTATCGTTATTATGGAAAAGGTATTGTCGTAATTTTATCATCATCATGCCTATTGTGTGTGTTTATGCGCGCATCCTATCTGATGCTATATTTGCCCAAGCCATAAAAAATAATTTGAATCTACTTGTTTCTTGAGGAGATAATATAGTTTACTGGGTTCGCTTGGCAAAAAAGAACTAGTGATTATCTGATGCTATATTTGCCCAAGCCATAAAAAATAATTTGAATCTACTTGTTTCTTGAGGAGATAATATAGTTTACTGGGTTCGCTTGGCAAAAAAGAAGTAGTGAAATAATATAGATAATAAAAAATACAGAATTCTAATCATAAGAAGTAATCAAGGAAAAGTCCTTGAAACTGGTAGCGAGCAAACTCAAGAGAAGGGGGTGGTTTTTTGTTGTTGTGTGAGGGAAAGAAGATGAGCTCATTCTGACATAATCTGTAATATCATTAAATAAGCCATACATTATCCATTTTATTTCGCATAATATACTCAGTCATATGCCTTATATTTTTCACCATTTATAAAACTTATTAATCGACATGAAAGGTTTTCATATTCGTGCTTCAATTATATTGGACGTTATGATGATGATCAAGTTCTGAATCATGTTATCGTTACCTACGAAGAAATGAAGGTGATGTTGACCAGTGAAATACATGTTCCAACCAACGACACAAAACCAGTAAAAAAATCTTTCTCCACGCAGCAGCTTGCCAAAAAGTTCTAAACGAACATTATGATCTTCTTGGAATATATAATTGTACGATAAGGTGTACATTATTAAGACGATTGAAGCACGTAGAGAAAAAACAGCAAATGCCTCCGGTAATAATAAGTTAATACAGGGCAGATTAAGAGAGCACCTTGAATAACTTTTTTTGTTGCCGTCCAAAAATGCTTTTTCACGTCTGCCGATGTAAATTAGAGGATACACATGCAGAGTCAGAAAGAGGAGGCTATGATCTTCTTGGAATATATAATTGTATGGTGTACATTATTAAGACGATTGAAGCACGTAGAAAAAAACAGCAAATGCCTCCGGTAATAATAAGTTAATACAGGGCAGATTAAGAGAGCAACTTGAATAACTTTTTTTGTTGCCGTTCAAAAATGCTTTTTCACGTCTGCCGATGTAAATTAGAGGATACACATGCAGAGTCAGATAGAGGAGGCAGGATGATGAGACCAGTTTAGATTTTGTTGACACGATCAACTGAACTATATGGTCCATGCATGATGCATGCATGGATGGATTATTGTAAAATTGTAATATTTATAGCAGCAAGATCACCAGCAAAACTGGTCACATTCGATTAGCTGTCAGGTTCTACGTGCATGCTTACATCACAAGTAATAAACCGAGCAAGACGATGTAAAGAGCATGTAGCAGTAATAGTTTTGGCAATAAAATCATTTACATGCTGCATGCATATACCTACACTTAAACATTATATTAAAATATACCTACCTATACACATATGAATATGAATAGTCAGTAAACCTTATATTTTATACACAGAAGGAACGGAGGCATAGCTAAAAAAAATCTTCCGAGTGGTCGTGTAGCAAAAAAAACGCTTTTATGGAGGAGCTTCATCTTCACATTTGGCATTGCTTTTCTTTTTTTATCTTGAGGCAAGGTGCACTACCACCACCACCACAGTCCATCTATCTACTCTTCTGTCTATGGAACAGCAAGAGAATTATAGCATGATCTTAGCCTCGGTAATACAAGTACAAAGTGCGAAATCACGATTTCACAAAAAAGAACTGCTCAAGAAAAAATATTAAGTAGTGTGTACATGTCTACAATGCAGTGCATTCGTCTATTGCCTATAAAGCGTCACTTTATATAGTAATGTCCATTGACGTGCGGCTATAAAAGCACCTCCAAATTACCATCTATATGTGGATATGTTCAGAATAGTATAGTATTATGCGTCGGTCAACTAGGCAGTTCTAAAAAGACTATACCACACCGCCAAATGTATAATAATAATAATACAGCGCATGAAATAAAAAATAACTTTGTGTACTTTTTTTCACCTCCTCTCTCTCAAGAGTCCATCTTTAGGGCTTTTGTAGAGCAGAGCACGAACTGGTAAGAAAAAAAGTAACTGCAAAAATGATGATTATTATGACGGTGACATGTATGAGTAGATGAGCATTTTAGAAAAATATGATTATTATTTTTGCCATAATGATTTCAGATCTACTAAAAAAGTAAGATGCGCTTTGAAACCATGCATCAAAATGGAATTACCTTTCCGAACAAAAAAACAACAATAACAACAGTATCATCATCATCATGATGAACATTTCTATAAAGTGTAATGGTACAAGCCTATACCTACCTGCCAACAACCATTTTTACATATATACACACGGGGCTTTGGCAGGGTTCTCATGAACTCATACATCAAAAAAATAAATTTCATCCCATGTTTCACCAAGTTCATCCTCTCTTTAAGGCTTCTTCTTGTGTAGTACAACAGCAATCTTAATATATTTTCTCTTCTGCAATATTATTTAGCCCAAAAGAACAAAGAGGTTAGCCACTCGCTACTACTACTGATATTAGCAACTACTTTTGCTGTTGTACTATACACATATCATCATCATCAAGACACACACATGAGCAGGTGATCTCCCAGAGAAAATTTTTTTTATCATTTTTTTCTTATTATTATTATTATACCCATCTAGCAAATGGATACGAAACGAATATACTTTTTCGTGAGTAACGAAAAATCCTGAAGCAAGCACATTAGAAAAAATGGTATAGAATTTTGTCATGCATTCTATATTACGAGCATGATAAGGAGCAAAAAAAGATAATGCTTGCTTCAAGAAAAAGAATGTTTCAAAAAAGACAGAAGCCAGGAGTGAGAGAGAGTCATACATTTCATGAGCGTTTTTGTTCTCTTTTGATTATAGCCTGGCAGTTGCGCAAACATATCACATCTCTCTCTGTGTAAAGCACCATGCGCAAACTCCTTGGTCGGTCGTGAAATGAAATGAAAGCAGGAGCAGCAAAAAAACAAGAGAAAATGTGAAACATGGCATCGCACCAACAAGAGCACAGCATTATAAAATGTATACTTTGTTGCATGCAATAATAATGTTGACACGCATGCATTGTGAAACAGACACGAACTACCACCACCACTCTGTAAAAAAATACTAGCATTATATAGATCATCCCCTTTCTACAATCCACTCTAGTATGTACTATCAAGTTTCAAAAAATTCTCCTTTGCTACAGTTTCAGTTTTTTGTGCTGATCCATTTTGGTTGGTTTAGCTGGCATGGCCAAGCCCTTTGGGTTGATGGCATAGCAGAGTGATGGGCCAATATCAGGAAAGGAAGAGAGAAAAAAAACGAGAGCAGCAGCAGCAGTAGTTTGACGAGAAGCAGTGCAGAGCATCGTCATCTTCATAGTCCGTGAAAAATCGAGCAGACACACAACGTAATATACATTGTATCGTCCTCTCATCATCATTATCATCATCATCCCCATCCCCACGCTCTAGTCTTTTTTTACAGTTGGCTGTGTGTGTACATAAAAAGTTGCAACGAGAGAGCAAGCGATGAGCGTGCGCTAATATAAAAGTGAACCCCTTTTGTAGAGCTTGTACATATCTCGTCTCCCTGTCAGTTCAAAGCTCTCTCTCTCTTTGCTCGTCCCCAGAAAGATTGCTCATTACTCACGTACACATCATGTCAGTCAGTTTATTACACATTTTGATAATATGGCTGACAGTCTCACTCAACTCTCATCTGCTGCTGCTCACTCTTGTTGCATGTTCCTACAACATGCACGATTCCTCGTATTCTTCTGTGAAGTAGAAGAAAATGAACTACTTCAATGCAATTCAGTTCAATCATCATCATTGGTGGTGGTGGTGGCGGTGCTAGTTATTCTTTATCTCTTTCGCTGAAGCTGTTATTATTACTACTATTATTTCTGTTGATGTCGGTGTAAATTGTTCTCACATTTTTTTCTCTCTTGTCATTGCATTGTTATTTCTTTAAAAGTAAATGAAGTAGAATAATAATATCCATAATTATATGATGATGATGATGGTGGTGCTGGTGGATGATTTCGCACTTTGGCTTTTCTACTGACTGAAAAAGAAGATCGTTTAATGCTTGTGTGCATAGTCCCGTCCGTCCTTGTTTACATTTTGAATGATAACTTTGGAGATAATTTGGGGGAGAAAAAAGAAAGGTGAAAAGCTTCACACCAACAAAATGAAGTAAATCGTTGATAGTAATCAGAACCTTTTTGCTTGCATTATATATTTAATATCAGCTCTTGTTTTTTTCTCCTTAACTAAAAATCAGCAACGAGGGCTGATTTAAAGAAGCATAAATAAAA
>JAANSP010002192.1:0-13346 GCA_036850745.1 Homidia socia | reverse complement strand
AAATATTTGTCTGTCCGTCAACGTCCGTTGACGATGTCTGTCCGAAATTTAAAAATTTCAATTTTTGGAGGGGGCGACGCAAAGCCCCCACAATTAAATAAAATGTAGAACAATGTTGTAGCCTTCCAAGTTAAGATCGGTACCTTATGTGAATTTAATGATGATGTTGAGAATGATGTGAGCTTCAGTAACATAAACAATTGTTCAAAATAAGAATATTGTTTGCTTTCCCCAGAATTGAGGCGGAATAATTTTTTTAAAGATTGTATTAAAAATAAAATCTATTAATTGCTAGCTTTTGTCGTTAATGCATGTACATAACTGGTTGTGTAACAGTCATGTATTTCCATTGAATTTTAAAAGGCAATGACTGTCGACCTTTCGTAAATTACATGTTGTCCTCATTTCCCTGTTTTTCTTTGTGAACATGAGATCATTAACTCCAAACAAGAAAATGTGAAATAAATTGTTGTTATGCTTGTGTATTTACTTGTAGCAAATAGCAATGCATCATTTTTTCCGTATACCGCATAGGTAGACCTAGTACTTACCTGTATGTTACCTTTTTGTACATAATGGACCCGGAGATAAAGAAAAACGCAAATTTATATGACTATGCATGAAGTTTGATTTCCAAAGAACTTTAGTCCCTTCCTCCAAAGTAGCATTTAATATTATGTGCTGCATGCTGTCACGAATGTCGACCAGTCGCAGTGCTTATCTACTAAAAATTTACGAGTTTAATTCAAGTTAAGTTTTTATACGAAATTAAAAAAGCAAAAGCAACATTCAACTCTTACATTAATAACTTAAGTACACCAACTCAACAACAACAGTGTCCATTATTTATATTTTATCATTTCAACAAAATCCATTCTAAAACATTATCAGATTTGACTAAACCAAATATCAATTTTAAAAATTTATAGGATATTCCTGAATGTGTGTTATGATATGGTGCGACAAGCATCAAAAATAATATTTCAGTTTGTGTCATGACGGGAAATTACTGTTGTTGTTGGCTTGCGGGTTCTAGTATTTGATGAAAAATTGAAGGAGTAAATATTTAATTGCTCGGCGATGGTGTTATAGCGCCAGGGTGGATAAATGTATGGAATTGGGCTTGACTTGAACAAGTGATCGGAAGAAAGATAACTGACCGGACAGACCCATTTAGAAAAGCTTTTGAACCAACAGGTCATCGGAAAATTTTCCTCATTTGACAAAAAAATCAGTTAAAAAACGTACACCAAACAACTTTTACAAGAAGTTAACAGAGCAATCATCGCAATGATCATTTCCACAAACTTTTTGCCCCTAATCTATAGAATTATGCGTCAGTACAATGTCTGCACAACTTGCCTTTTTCGCAATGATCATTTCCACAAACTTTTTGCCCCTAATATTTAGAATTCTGCGACAGTACAATGTCTGCACAACTTGCCTTTTTGAAAAGGACCCAACAACAAACTGCAGCATTCGTGTGTGTGCACCAGCAGAGAAAATATATCCGAAAAAACTGCTCATTACTTCTCTTCACGTTTCAGTTCTTTGGATTCAATTGGGGTCATACCTGCTATGGGAAAAAGTTTCCATTTCCGGTCTTGTACAAACGGGCACATATCTCGGTGGATTTACACTGAACCTGATTATTCTTGTGGTGCTGTACAAAAAGCGATACGAAATTGCAAAACTGATCAATGAGCTGCTTGCATTTGAACGAAGGCACAACGGTATACATTTTTTTCTAAAAAATAATAATTGGATTAATTAGAAATTTAATGACAAATTAAAATTCCTTCGTTTAGCTTCGTCATGGCTTCCGCAATGGGCAAAGAGGGGAGTTGGATATAGATTCGAAAGGTTTTACATATTCGTTCCCCTCTTTTCGTTGCCACTGATCATCACAGGAATCTCCATTCATCTTCTCATGACCCCCTGCTTTCCAGGAAATTTTGGCTACAAACTGCTTCCAGAATGCCAGGGCGGCACAAATCAGAACGTCTTGAAAACAAATTTTGCCAGGAAACTCATCATTACAACATTTTTGGTTTACAACTTTGCCAATGGTACAGCTGGGATATTTTTGACGGAGGTCATACTTAAAGCTCTCCTTTGTTTCTGCCTTGTTAACTATTTGCTACTTTTTCAATTCAAGTTGAAAAATGTGTGGAGCTGGTGGTCGCATATTAAGGCTCCTTCACCATCAGCTATGCAGCTAAAGCGGCTGAATTTAATGTATCGGGAAATTGAGCTGCTTGTCGGTTCGTACAATAGCATCAACCAAGGCGCAATGTCCATGACATTCACTTTGGAGTGCTCGTTGATAATCATTTTTGGAATTTACGTTTGGGTTGGTTGCTACCACGACGTGGTTCTTGCGCTAAAATTACTTATGGCACAGGCACTCTTTAATCTTTCCGCGTGCGTTTTAGAGTTTGATGGAAATCTTAAAGCCAAGTTGTTTCAGGTGAGTGAAAGTGTGATTTTCTTGCACTAAAATTGCTTATGGCGCAAGCACTCTTTAATCTTTCCGCGTGCGTTTTAGAGTTTGATGGAAATCTTAAAGCCAAGTTGTTTCAGGTGAGTGAAAGTGTGATTCGAAATGTTGGAAAGTTTGACCATTTCATGAAACTGCCATACTACAAAAGGCATGTTAGGTCATGGCGTGTACTCAGGATATGCGTTGGCTCCAGTAATTTTTATGAACCTTTGACTCCGCTGACGCTTATGGATTTTAATGTTAACCAGGCAATTAGTTTACTGCTTTTGTAAATTATTTATTTTCAGCCAAGTTGAACACGACGAAGTCAAAATGTATAACTTAAAAAAGTGTAAATGAAAGCATAATTTTTGCAGTACAGTTGTTGCAGTCTTACTTTACCCCGTTGATAAGCGTGGAACTTTTTCATCCAACGTTAAGTTTAGAAACTGTAAGAGAGGAAAAGCAAGTTGAGTTAAGAAAATTCGTAAAAGTCACTAAAATTAATATGCAATGCAAAATTTAATGCACTGATTATTTCATAAAACTTTGACAAATATCACACAATCATAATTTTAGCAATAGTAAAATCAATTTTTATGAATATTCGCTTGTAATATGACAGGTCAGAAAAAAATCAAAGTGAATTCAAAATTGTAGAAGAGATGCGATTTCCACTGGCTTTTACAGCAATATATAGAGCTAATATAACAGCAATATAATTAGTATTGACTTCGCATGTTCGTTATTGTCTGTCCTTAATTTGGCAGCAATAATTAAACATGAATTTTTGAAGGGAATGATGCAAAGTTCCCGCAAGGCAATGAAAGGAAATCTGCATGAAGGAAACCTGGTAACTGCTGCTGCTGCTGACGAAATGTATTTTATTTTGAATCCACATTGCCCCTTCAAACAGGACGCTTGTGCACCAAAAGAAACTAATATTGTCCTGTGGTATGAAATGTTCCGAAAATCTTGTATCAAATGCATAGTTTCATAGTTTTTAAATTTTCATAACTTTTTTAAAAACTTTTTGGTGCACAAACATAAACAACCTTACCTTCTTATTAAAACTATTTATTAAATTATTCTGCTGAAGCAACCAAATCAACGCTAATTGGTTGTAACTGTAATGGTCACTAAGAAATTTCTTGAAATATGATACTGGATGCTTTTTTCCTTTATCTGGAAAACTATCGAAATCGAATGATATGCTGTGTCGGCGCTGTCCCGGCGTCGGCACCACATGCTATAATTTTTGAGGGGGATGACGCAAAGTCCCCACAATTTATTCCAAAGGAAAACTTTAGAATTGACGTTTAGTATTTATTCTGAGAAATGTGACATTCAAATGTAAATTATCATCATGTCCTATCACATTATAAAAGCTTCCAATTTTGACTCAATTTTGGTTACAACAAGGACGAAATATTGTCAATAATGATACACAGATATCCAAAATATTTTAAACTTTCCGTTGGCAATTTTTATTCAACGGGTAAACTTTTTTTGTTTATTTGGCTCATTTCATTGAAACTCCACCGACTTGCATCGTTGAAATGTTGCGTCACGTAGCAGCAACTTTTCGATTCCAATGCATGCGATCTCCTGAAATCATATAGCTGTATGCAATAAAAGGCGAAAGCGGGCTCCAGAATTTCCATCCAGCATACTTGAGCATAAAAAAATTTTCATGCATCAAAAAATGAACTTACTAATAATCTGTATTTAAAGTTAAATAAATGCATTTTCGATGATTATGAATGCACCACCGTTTTGTACATGAATGTAGCTAAGCAACACTTGAACAATTTACGCAAAATATTTACTGTGACGCGGTGGTTTTTAATTGCAAAGTGAACGGTTGAATATGAAATGCTTAAATACGGCATCCTGACATTTTTTACAGTGTTCTTTTCGATAGCTGATTACTTCGATGGCAACTCGTCTGTCTGCCGTCCGTTCTACTATCCGATAACTCGAATTTTCAATTCTGTTTAATCAATTTTTGAAGGAGCTGACGCAAAGGCTCCGCAAGTAAACTAAAGAAAAAAACATTTTTTTTCCGAAAGAATTCATATTGTAAAACGTAAAATGCTGACTGAAAATGGCTACGGCCACAGCACTATTATAATAAAATTTTCATAGTTTAATTATTATTGAAATTTAAGTCATACTGATTGTTTATAGACGTAAGACGTAGACCTAATTTTGTAACTAGGTATTTAATTTAATTCTTTGAAGCAGCAACAGCCTGGATCGCATAATTCGCATAAAAGTTCGTAGGCTATCAATATTATTGCTCAAATAAGCTAATTAAATATTTTTTCCATTATGATCTTTTTCAGATTGAAAATGATGAGAGAAACTTAAAGTTTGTAGAATTTAAAATGTATGGTTCGGAAGTGAAATAAAAATGCTCATATTCATGACATATCAAAGTTATATATGAGCAAACACACCGATAAAATTATAATTTTTTGTCTTTCCTACTGTACTTTTAGTTAAAATTGAAAACTATCGAGAAAAAATTCGATGAAAAAATAATGATACATAGGTAATTACTAATTACTAATCAATCACTAATGATAATCACAAAGAATATACCAAAAAAATGGGGTTGGATGCTTTTTTAAAAGCAAGCAGCACTAGTAAACTGCAACCATTTAAACGATTTCTCTGACTCTGGTCATGTAATTTTTCTACTAACTACCTAGTTAAAACATATTTTGCAATCGCGAATAAATAAGTTAGCATTCAAGTGTAAGACAAAGACAAAAATCAAGAATTTTGAAGAAACTACTATTTTTACAATAAACAATTTATTGAAGCAATTCAAGTGATCATTTTGTTTACATTGACTTGACTATTTAGTACACCATCGTATGTGTATTATTAGGTATTCCTTCATCATTCATGATCCACAATTCGTTTTTTCAAAAGACAAGAATTTGAAGAAACTACTATTTTTACATTAAACAATTTATTGAAGCAATTCAAGTGATCATTTTGTTTACATTGACTTGACTATTTAGTACACCATCGTATGTGTATTATGGTACTCGTTCATCATTCATGATCTACAATTCGTTTTTTAAATTCTTTTAACAACAGGTTAAACTTGATTTTTGAAAATGAATCACTACAAAATTTAACTATTAATTATTAAAAGCGCAGACCAAAAAATCAATCTCCATACGAGATTCTCAAAGTGTTTGTTGCAGATCATTGATGATTCTTGATGTCGTTTTATGATGACGATGCGTCGATTTCTGAAGGTGAATGATGGATGTTGACTTCTGTGTTGTACTGAGCATGTGATAAATAAATGGTACAAATAAATTACTATTTTTATCCTCATACACCATTTGTGCTTGTATAAATAATTAAATTAGCTCGTAGTTTAAAATTAAAATTACCTACATTAAACAATTAAAATAATTATTGCTCGATAGCTCCTCCACGGTAGTCGTCCATGTGAGTTACAATCCAAGCTGGGGTGGCGAGGATGCAACTAGCAATGAAAATTCCTCCGGCGACCTTTTCCTGTTTTTTTTTTAAAAAAAAACACAAGCATTAATAATTAAGCTGATGAAAATTGTCAACAACAGAATCACAATTAAAAAGAATCAACAATTTAATTTATTTTTACAGCGAATGGAATCCTGTTTCTGGGCAACCCAGAAATATGGTTGCTGGATGCATGAGGGTAGATGTTCCTTGCTGGAACCTTGCTCCACAGGGCCGCATTCTGAACCAGGCGGGGATTAAAAATAAACAATTTAATTTATTTTTACAGCGAATGGAATCCTGTTTCTGGGCAACCCAGAAATATGGTTGCTGGATGCATGAGGGTAGATGTTCCTGGCTGGAACCTTGCTCCACAGGGCCGCATTCTGAACCAGGCGGGGATTGGCTGCACGCTTGACCACTGCTCCGATCATCTTTGGAATTTACTGCAAAATTGGCCATAAAACCGCATAATTAATTATTAAACAATTTTTACAAAACTATCATCACCTTCACTACTGTATTTCCCTGAAGACCCCTAAACTACACTAACCGTATTTTCTATATTACTACTTATAATTCACAAGTTTTTGGATTAATAATTAAGTATTCATTTTAATTCCTAGCAACTTTTCACAGGCAAATATCAAAATAAAATGAATTTCATCTCCACCGCACCAACACCACTAATTTTAAACACAAAAAGTCCGATAATACTAAATTCTTAATTTAAAAACTTTGATTTCTTTATCAACTTACTTTTATTCTCACCTCAAACACCCTACAACAATTAACTTTAATTAGTTAAATTAAATTTTAACCAACAAGATTACTCCAGTCCAACAGTACAGAAATCAGCAGCTCTTGCAAACGCAAAAATGGCACTGCTCTCTTAACATTTCTTCTATGCTTTCAGCAGCTGAGGAGAAAAACAGACTATTTGAGCAAGCTGCGCTTGGTAGGGACAAGTTGAGAAAATTTAAGGGCGTATCAAAAACAAATGATGAAAAGTTGAGACGAGAAGAAACACGAGCAAAAAGCAAACGCAACAAAGGAAAAAAAGAAAGAAAATTAAAAGAGAATACATCTAACATTTAAGTTTTTGCTTGCATTTCTACATCTTTCCTAACTTCTGAATTTTTAAATTTTGCAAAACCTGAAATTGTGCTTCATTCCAAATTATGCAGAAGGGCTGACATTACAAGGCAAGAAAAATAAAATAAATATTGCACAAAACATGTGTTCATATGGTTGGCTTTGGCATGCATTTTTATTATTGTTTGCATACGATTATTTTTATGTCATTTCAAGTTGAAATTTTCAACTGCTGGTTACCCACTTCTAATTTCAGAATAAAAATATACATAATCCTTAAGTAGTTTGTAACAACGTGTTATTTTTTTACAAAAATGTTCGTAAAAAATGAAGTGGTCATAAATGAATAAAAAGTTTTTTTAGCAAGTAACTTTAAACCGCGTCACATTCCATCTTAAAAATGAGCATGCCAAGCATTACAGCTTAGCAAATCGAGAATACAAATTGTAAAGCTGCGTTAGTAGTCACTTGCTAATAAATAACGCTAAGTCGACTTGTTTTTCCTCGTTTATTTTTGTTCCAGTTTTTTTTACACAAGCACACATACGCATGCATACAACGTCGTTTAATATTGTGCGTAAAGATAATAGTGACCACTTGACACTTGACTGTGTAGAGTGAGTGCGCTCGTCTGGTTTACGTAGAAAATGAACTGGAATAACTTTATTACTGGAATGACTTTATTACGTAGCTCGTGGTACTGACGAGATTGGAGAGGAATTAGTTTGTCTTTTTGATTGCACTGAATATTTGTCTGTCCGTCTGTCTATTTGCACATAAAGTAGCCAAACATTTAAACGAAATTTGTTTGAACTGGATTGCTTCATAAAAAATATGTCCATGTAAAATCTACACTAAATTTATTTTTGAAAATCAATTACCTATTAGTATTAATCAGCGTCATGGGATAACTTGCCATCTCAGCAATTTTACTAAATTTGATGGGCGTTACATTGGTTTAATTTAATTTCTAGAAGAACACGAAGCAAGAAACGCGGAATACAGTGGCAAAAATAACGTCGCCATGCGGTCAAGCCTTTCCGTACGGAAATCCAAAAATAAGTAATACATGCAGACATAGCACACCAAGGGAATCTCCTATGTCGTTCCTTTTTTGTCGTGATAGGAAAAACATTTTTAACCACATCATAGCAAACTAAAATTAGTGGCAAGTGCCATTTTTTATATCTCTGTGGTATGTAGATTTAGTGTGATAGTTGACGCCAGTTTTTTCACTTATACAGCTTCATTACGCAGACCAGTACACTTTTTTTAGATTTACTGCGAAAGCAGTTTTTCGTACGCAGAAATGTTTATATTTATTCATCATGCCAAGAACTAAGAACCAGTTTCTACTTTCTTCATTGAACTTGACCAGTCACATACCTTGTTTTACGAGCGCAGAACACACACGTCGTCGTGAGAGAGGGTCGTGTCTACTATTTACCTTTTATCATAATATTACATCATGTAAATCTCACTAAAATCACCTAAAAAATTTGTTTTTGAAATTGAACAACCAGATTATTGTTAATTGTCATCATGAGACGAAATCTTTCAACTCTAGACATTAGTCTAATTATTTTAATTGCCTTGGTAGTTACATCGCCATTTATAAAACCAGTGAGTGCCATGAATCTTGCCTATGCAATTTCCGCAATTGAGGAAACGGTAAGTTAAAAAATAAGTTTTTAACAGTTTTTTTTTACTGACGACATTTTTTTCCAAAAAAGTGAAATAAATTTATTTGGGATTTTCTTTTCTGTTCAGAAAGGTGCAGTTGATTGTGAAGATAAGGAAGGCTGTTATCTAGACCACACTAAAGAATGCAGATGCAGTCCGGTTAACTTGGACTACTACTAGACCCTCATCAGCTTCACAAAATGTGGAATGTCAATACCTTTTATGTACCAAAAAGTGTTTTATTTATTTATAAAGTGATTTTTAATTACTATCGAACAGTATTATTTTTTTAACCTTGTCATTGAAATGCATAATATAGATTTTTAGTTTTTCTTAATACATAAATATGTGAAGTGAATAAAGCCAGTTTACAAGATAAGTAAAAACTCGGTTCGAGTGTTACGTATTTAAATATAACGTTAATTGATTTCGAATTCGATTATTTAGTTTTATGTATTGAGTAAACTTGAAAATTATTAGTGGTAATTTAATAAAAGGAGAAACGGGAGCATTGAGGTAAAATATGAGGAAAATTATAATGGACACATAAAAACAAATTATTGCCATTGCATAAATTTCATGACCCCCCAAAAATTTAGTCCAGTCACTGATGTCAGTTCTGGTTATTGGTCATTACTAGTTGCTCAAAGTACTTACTACGCGCAACGTGGCTTTGTTTTCAACCTTAAAACTATCCATTACGTTTTATACATTAGTATTTAGTCATATTGGAAATGCAAATAGAATTTGAGCCCGGCCCGTTCCGTAGTGCTCTCCAGAATAAACGAAATCATTAAATTTTGAACATTTACTTCTGCCTGCTACGCTTGTGGATAAAACATACGTGATAGGGTGTTTGATTTTTCTATAAAAACAATCTCATGTGTAGATGAAAAAGGCAAGGAATGCAAACAATAATAAGTTGCAAAAATTTGGTTTTTTATGGTGCAGCAGCAAACAGCAGCGACATGAACTAGATAAATACTTAGCCACATGTAAAATACGGGATAACAAATGTCCTTCTTTATCTGTTTCACGGAGATAGTCATATCCGAAATTTCCTGGACGCCGCCGGCTAGCTATTAGCGTTTCCACGTAAACGTACGAACTTGCGCCGCACGATTAGCCGTGTTGCGAGTTGCCCACTGGCTACGACTATCTCCTTGAAACAGATACTACGTTTTACTGCGGTTAGTTGAAAGCAAAAAACCCATTACCGTGATTACCGTAAACGTAAATACGCGCCTATATTCTTACTCATTATTATTATGTAGCTCAACAAAAAACCGCATTAAGTGGAACATCATGGGCCAAGGACCTGGAAAATATGCATTGCAGGACTTGCTATTTGCTATGCTATTTTGTTTTTGTTGGCGTAGTTTGTAACAACAACAGTCAAGTAAAGCGGCCAGTTAAGATTTTTTGTTTTTAATTTACCATCAAAAAGTATATGAAAGTTCCGAAAAAGAAAAGTAATTATTTATCCCTGCAACAATTTCATTATGAAAGTGTCCGTTCTCTTGGCTCTGGTTGCTGCTGTAGCAATCACACTAACTGCATTTCCACTCGAGGCAAACGGATCATTGGCAACTAACTGGTTACATGGAGGTCATTCTTATCACCATCCCAATGTAAATTTTTAATTACAAGTTCAAAATTGACTTTATTATTTACAGCTATTATTAGTAGCAAGTGACTTGTTTTCAGGCTCTTTACCGAACTCGAGAAAAAGGTCTTTGCGGATCTGGATGCTACCGGGACCATTACGGAGGTTGCAGATGCGCCTTTCGCGAGGATTACTAGAAAATCCATTTGATTTTATGACAATGGTTGTACTTCTGAAGGGATTGAATACATTCTTTATTTTGTAACTCAAAAGATTTATAATTTTAGTACAAAATGTAAACATATTTTTGAATACTTGATAAAATAAAATGATAATAAGAAAAATTCAAAAAATTCGAAAATTAAATTGGTCCAGCTTGTGATTTCTTGCACTAATGCACTTCCATTGTCATTCGTGCAATAAAACATTTTATTCACCATTCAATTGTAAATTTAATTTGGTACATAAAAATGATAAAAAGCAAAAAATTGGAACGTCAGCCAGATTGCTGCTACACAAGGAAACATAGTTAAAATACGCAAAACTTTACTCTCCATAAACGTTTCTGACCTTGACGTTAACTTATCCTGTGGTTTGATAAACTTTGCGGATATTTCCTGAGAAAATAAGTAACACTGACAACTTTTACTGGTTAAGAGTAAAGGAAAACCGCGCAATAAAAAACTGAAGTTTGGTCTGGTCTATCTCTTCATTAAATTGATTTATTAAGCAAGTTGCAATTCTGGAGGTATTTTGTGCTCTCATGTTTTTCGCTTCTTTGCGCTGAACATTGAATTTATGATCAAATAAGCTCCAGTTTTTTTTCTGTACTTTTACCTAACACTTAAATATTTTTCAGTTTAAATTTAAAATCTTTCTATCAAAATGAAAGCTTCCGTTCT
Source organism: Homidia socia (assembly GCA_036850745.1). Lineage (NCBI taxonomy): Eukaryota > Metazoa > Arthropoda > Collembola > Entomobryomorpha > Entomobryidae > Homidia > Homidia socia. The sequence continues at coordinate 2,068 of JAANSP010002192.1, read as the reverse complement.
TTTGGCACTGCTTGCAGTTGCGACAATCACATTAGTTTTCCCAACCGACGTAAACGGAGCCATAGCAAGTAACTGGCTACATGGCGGACACAAACATCATCCTAATGTAAAGGGCTACTTTTCAGTACTTCTTTGTTTCCTTGTCAAAAAAATACTAACATCATTTGGTTTTTGAAAATTTTCAGGCATTTGCCCCGATTGAGCGTAAAGAGATGTGCGACCCTGGCTGCTACAGGGACCATTCTGGGAGCTGCAGATGCTCAGCAATCGAGGATTACTAACTAGAATCCATCATAAAAAAGCTGAAATTCTTTGTTCGGGCTGTAGACTTCCGATGCATTATTGTTATTCAAATGTGGCATTTTATGTTAAGTAAAATAATTTCCTGCTTATGAAATAAAATTCGCATTAAAAAAATTTTTTACGACCTTTCTCCACATATTTAGACATGAATAATTTAGGTTACTGAGAAATTTGTATTATTTTAATGTCACTCTCTTGATCTGATGCATAATAAGAGTAGGGTTTAAAAAATGGCATACAAGATTTGATTAAAATCCCTACGCTTTCAAATGCGCCAAATACATTTGTGCAATTGTGCATTTTAATTGATTGTGGTTTTTTGGCTGAGAAGTTGATCAAGTGGATTAATCTCTGTAAAGTATTCGTATTCATACCGATTTTTGGGCTAATTGGATTGGTTAGTTATTCGCTGTTTTGCGCCCAGACCTCAACAAAAAAATATTAAAATTCTTTCCTTCTCACAGGCCACAAGCGAAGCAAGGAAAATACTTCATTAAATTTAATTTGCATGTATAACATTTAAATTGTTAAAAGTCTGAATTTTACTCGTTTATTGAAACTGCTCATGTTGAACCGCAATTCTTTTCAGTTTTTTGGGTATTTTTTAAGCAAGAGAGTAATGGGATCACGAGATTTTACAGTTGTTGTTACCGCCCTGCTGCTAGTAACCACAATTTTAGAAACGGTTCAAGGAGAATTTTTACCTCACATTCAGCATAAATATGGAAACCATTACGGCCCTTTTGTAAGTTTTTAGCTTTCAGCGGTGTAATTAATTTTGTTACTGCAATTAAGAAAAACTAATATTCGTTTTGACATAAAAATCAAATAAGTCAAATAAAGTTCAGGTCAGTTCAAGTTAAGTTATTTGTTATAAATAATATATAGGCTGTCCAACCAAAACAAAAGCAAGGAAATTGTGGTGAAAGCTGTTTTCCAAGTCCTCTTGGAGGCTGCAGATGCTCTACCGTCGAATATGTCTTCGGCGGCGGTAGCATTCCAACAGACTACTAATTCCGTCTGACTTGTTCTTTAGTTTCTTAAGTGGTTTAGCATAAATGCTTTGATTTTTATACACTAAATGCAAGTTTAAAGGAGGCTAAATAAAATATTTCTTGATTACTGCAACAACTTTTACTAGCTCCATCAAATTTGGCATCTATTCACATATGCATCTTAATGCGATTCGCTGCCACCATTGTGCTACTTTAAAACTAATTCCGTATTCTGTTTGTTTTTGTTATGGACTTATTAAATAAGTCGTATTTTGCATTTAAAACGAACACGTTAACAACTGAAAAAATCAGCATTTAAACTTAATTGTCAAATCACTAGTAGCTTTTGAAATACGTATTTTTCCAGCTAAAATGGCCACAACGTGTAGCATGCAAATGTATGATGGATTAGCAACAAATGCGGAAAGTAAACGTAAAAAATCTCATTCAAAGCAAAATAACCTGCCAGTTAAACCACGGAATAAGAAGATAAGGAAAAATAAATTGTTGTCAGAACACGGCTCCACATGTCCAAGAATTTAGCAAAGTTCCTGTAAGATGGCGCTTAGTGATTTTGCGCCACTTTTTCTTGCAAATATGCATGTCATGGATGATAAAACCGTACGCATTTACTTTCCCATTTAAATTTTTAGCAACTTATGGCTATTTATATTTATGGCAGTCTTTACTACAGTACAAAACAAAATATCGATCTGTTTTACATTTAATTAAAAGGTTTAGAATTAATATTACTGCAATTTCCCCTCTTT
>JAANSP010002191.1:0-13351 GCA_036850745.1 Homidia socia | reverse complement strand
GCATTGCGTTTTTAATTTAGTCAACACACTAACCTTTATCTTTCCTGATGTGTGCCGTATGAGTCATATTCTGTCGTTCTCCAGAATTTCATGAAATCTGTGCGCTTTTTTTCAAAAAAGTAGCAATTAGCCTACTTCAACTTAGCCTATCATGAAAGGTCTCATCGCTATGAATAAACCTGTTAAGCATTGGATTATATAGGGCTTAAACTGGGGGCTTAGCCCTTGAAAAAAGTTTTCAATGTTTCCTTCCTCATAAACCAAAAAAATCCATCAGACTTATAAAATTCTACAAAAGTCGTTGCCTCAAAATTTGCATTTTGTGACATGTTTTATGTTTGCTCTTGCACAGGACGTAAATGAATGGCTAAACCCAAGATTTTTTGCACATAAGTAAATTAGTCTATGCTCTTTTTATACAAGTTTGCCTTACGATCATACGTGCTCATCTGCGAGAGATATCATCATTTGAAATTGGCTCAAAAAATTGTGTACACCCTACGTATACTTACAATGTTTTTGACTAAACATTATTATATGGCAGATAATAGTGCTAACAAGTGATGGCTGCCGTGACAGCTATGATGGTGGTTTGTTGCAGTTGTCTTGTTGTTGTTATTATTATTAATGTCAAAATTGAGTTGCAAGCATGTAAAGAACGTTTAACTCACATAGTAAAAAATACAAATGTATTTCTTTTATAATATTTACATTTTTTCACAGCACAGTGCACAGGGCTTTAAACATGGTTGGTTGGTATCTTTCATTCGCTGTGTAATAATCATCATAATATTAATCACAAGTAGCGAGGATCACCACCTTTCCGTCCGAGTTGGTGGTCGTTGTCGTGGTGGTGTGGCGAGGTTCACCTCTCATCTTCTTGTTTGCATGCTAATTTTTTGCAGCATCAATGATAATCATCATCATCACCTCATCATAACTATCATCTTCATAAGTTTACCCGTACAGCTAACATAGCTATATTATATGTAAATATGTGTGTTCGCTTTACTACAAGTCAGTCATACAAGAGAGATGCATACACAAAACGAAAAGGTTTTACTTGCCCACATGCATAGGTATATATACATTTATCGTGTCGTTAATCACCATGACATGTCGACGAAAGTGTTTGAAAACAGTTTTGCAAAAAAGCTAATAACCATAATATACTCACACACCAAGAAAGCGTACATACATTTGTCTTTCATTTTTTCCCCTGCCTATTTATCATCTTTTCACGCATATGCACAATAAAAAGCATCAAGATATTACAGAATTTAGTAAAAAGGATGGTCATAGACTTCACACGACTTGATTCCTCTCACTCAAGCTGTTTTTTTATTATTATTTACTCACTATTTCTCTTGCCACGAAGCTTGCCTGTTGATCACTTGTTGTGAACAAGAGGGTGTCGTTGAAATTAAGAGAGCATCGGTAGGTAAAAAATAAGAAAAAATTAAGGCATTTTTACCATTTTTTGATCCATCAAAACATTTAATAAATTATAACCACTACCAGAAAATACACTTGTTTTGCTCTGGTTTACTTGTGTCAAGAAATGGGATGGTGGAAGAGGATTGTCGCAGATGGACAAAAAAAATGTTGATGATGATGACGGGATGCTTTAAGAGAGTTATACATGCATGTATACATTTAATAATAAATAGGAGTAATAATAATATCATGTACATGATAAATTGTTTATTGCTGTTGTATGGAATACCTTTTTAAGCGAGTCAACAAGAATGAGTGAGAGTGTATAATGTGAAAAGGGTTTTTAGATTAGAAACGTTAATCATTTCCAAGTGGGTAATAACACGACCAAAAAGAGATGTGGCATACAGGTGCTAAGAGGGATTTATCAAGTTGCTTGCACTACAATAACCGTGTAAAATAATCTATTTGATTTTCACCACTTTTATGATGAGCATGAATGGTGAGTAGACAGACTTTCATGGGATTGATGACGATAATGTTCTCTGCTGCCGTTGTAAAAGTGTGTGGTTTCAACTACAAACAGAGAAAATGAAATGGGCACTTTTCCATTTAGTAAATACATGACTATTTTACTTGTGCCTTTACCTACTATAACATGTAGTATATATAAATATATAATAACAATACTCTGTTGTTGTACAAGTGTTTTTGCTCATCGTAATAACAAAAAAAGTATTTAAAAACCCCTACCACCACCACCAGCAGCAGCAGCTTTTAGAATATCTGAGATATATTTCACAAGAGAAAATCATTCCATGCATGACGGCTAGGAGGAGATGAGATGCATTCCTCTACCAATTCAGGAAAATCTCTGCAATTGACTTGACGATGATGGCAGTATAGTTTTAAGCCTTTTTAAGGTGAAAACAGTGTTGGCTCGAAATGATGATGTATTTGTTTAGTACCCATGTATTACACTTGTTAGAGCTGACTTATTTGTTAGTTTTGTTTGGTTCATTGGAAAACTTGTGGGAACTCTCATGAGGTGGAGAAGTACTCTTGTTCATTCTGAAAATTCCAAACATTTCCAATCCATGCTTTCTGTCTGCATACTCCCCTTGAGCGTTTTCCCTCTGTTTTTACTTGTTCGGTAATAGAAAAGAGAGTTTCTACTGAAGTTTGAAAGTTTCTTTGAGCATTCGAGGAGCACGCACACAGTTGACAGAATTAAATATGCAAATGAAAAATAATCTGACTGATGACGAAGAGATGTGGTATACGACAGGCTTGTTTGTGCTGATCGATGATGATGAGAAGCAGTAAATGTGCTACATACTGGATCGTGGGAAGGGAGTTGCAAAATAGGAGGCATGCCTATACATACATGACAATTTCGCAAGTTTGTCTAAAATAAGTTGAATGCATATAGGTATGTGTGTGTATGCATATCAGGCAGGCAGAGAAATCTGTGACTCGTGAAAAAATAAATAATAAAGCACGAATCGGAAAATTATTGGCCAACAACATCAAATCATTAAGCTCTTTTCTTGTTTGGAAACAAAGTAAAATACTTAGCCGAACAATTTTCATCTGCTGTTGAAGGACGCAGAAAAGCTCTCTACTTGGCTGGCTTCTCTCCTCGCATGCAATTCAACAATTCAACCATGGCCATGTACACTTTTTTGAATTTGTTCAATGCAATCATAAACTATTTAAGAACGGATATTAAAGTGATGGTGATGATGATGTGGTGGTAATACTTCTACCGAAGGCATAAAAAACCCATATAACTTCACAAGATTTACTAAAACACGAGTCAAATCCATCTAAAATATCTCGCCTTTACTTCTTCTTCTTTTCCACTCGTCTTGTCTAGTGCGTGGGTAAACAAAGAGGGATTATAGTAATAAAACCACTTGATGGCCATACAAAATTTACAAAGGATATAGGTATGCAGTCTTGCCAGTTATATAACCAACGAAAAGCAAATAAATAAATAAATATTATTATGTATTATGGATCCTGTGCTCTGCTAGACACTAATATTCCCTTCATTTTATACACTTCCTGTCCTCGTCTCACTGAAAAAGCGTTTGTCTACCTACACCAAAGAAACATTATTTTTCAACCTGTTTGTTTATCCATTACGCAAAAGCAGAAAATGTGACATGGAATACAATTAAATGTTTTTATGATCTCAAAGTATCTCTTTTATCACCGCACCGGTAAAAATTATTACTACTGCTCTTGAGATATTTTTGCTCTCACTTTCACATTTTCCACTTGCAAACAAGCAGAAAAGCAATTAGTGTGCTTTCTAGCCAGTAATTTACTCTTTTGACGATTGGCGTTACAGCAACAACACACCCACCACCACAATAATCATCATATACCATGCCAGCTTCCTCCAGCTCACTCCAAATCATTACTACACACGTTACACAAAATAATTCCATTACTTTGATCATTCATTTTATATTTTATATTCCACTTATTTCATTGACGATAATGATTGCTCAGAAGGAGGAAATCAATGCGTGTTTTCAAAAACTGTGGACTATCACATCTCCTCTTGTACATACTCCTGTTTGCTTTCAACTCAAGATAAAGTACCCTCTTCTGTCATCATTATCATTTCATTTTGTTGGAATCCATTCGATAAGTAAACCACTTCCACCACCATCATATCTACTGACTTTTTTAACCTGAACATCATCATCATCATCATGATCAACGTTTTTTTGCCTGAACAGAGTACAATTTTTCCTACAACGTTTTAAGTCCTTCGCAGTGTCTTGTCATCATCATGTTCTATAATTAAGTAAAATGGTTGATTCCATCGAAAAGTGCAATCCATGCATGCTATTTCGTGGTTGCATAAAAGTTTTTCATTCTCACCACAAGTCATACCTGCTGCTATTGACTATTGACCTTTTATTATTATCCCTATTGTCGGTAAACACTTAAGAGCAGCCACACGTTCCAAACTTTTAAGAACAAAATTATTTTGGCAGAGTATCAAATAAAAACAAATCTGTTCCAGAAAAAAAGGACTGTAAGCATTAGCAGCAGCACAAGTTCTTTCTTTAATTTTCGTTTGAAAAGAGGAGCAATAAAGTACTCATTTTTCCCTCAATCCATTTCAATCATCGCACTGAATAATAGTAATAATAATATTTTCATTATGTGTCTAGCGGTTATTTAGTGGTTACCCACAAAATGTTTTGCGGCTTATTTTTTTAGCGCATGGCACATGCACAAAATAATACACAAACTACCAGCCACCTTATCATCACCTGCTGCAGCATGCGGCTTCCAATAAAGAAGAAAAAGTCAAAATTGAAGCGATTCGCTTTATTATATCAAATTGTATCGTCCTTTGTGACGAAAGGCGTAAAATGTGTCCTAACCAGATGTGTACGTAATAAAAATCACACAAGTGGCTAATTCCTTCTTCTTCTCATCCATTTGTATTTTCCTCTTCCCTATTATTCCTGTATGTCGGCTATTTCCTTGTGTGTATTTAACTTTACTCACCTCAGAAAAAATATATACCTGTGACTATTATGTGTCTAGGAAAAGTATTATTGTGGGGGTAGTATGTGTGTACAGTGTAAAACATCTAATGGCATGGTAAATAACAATCATTTCACACATACATACTAGTTTCTCAATCCATCAGCATCAGAAACGACAACAACAACTCGTTCACACAGTATTGAGCTGCTCAACTAACCACCACCACATCCATCATCAGAAATATCAAAAGTAAATTATGCGAACATTATAGGGATTTTCATGCTTTTGTGGTCACACTTCGACGAAAGCGAAATGCAACATCTTGCAACTGGCTAGGCTTCTACATCACCGCCTTTGTCTACTACTACCCAATAAATACTATTTGTCCTCATATAAAAATTTGCCGATTTATCATCATGAACAAATTTTTCTACAACTGTGGCAGTATAAAACTGCGACGGTCATGATGATGATGATGACAGACAATGATGATCAAGTGTCTGCAGTGACAAATGGGAGACAGTTCATCTTTTCGTATTCTTGTGATGATGAACTTGATAATAATTCTCTTGATAATCTTTCAATCTGTTGCACCGGCACGCTCCCGACTAAGCTCCCACCATAAACCCAGGTGCCATTTCAGCTCAAAGCTTGTAAACTTTTATACATTGTGCTTTTCCAACTGTATGATGATGCGTTGATGCATACAATCGTATTTACTTTCAAGTGTTTGCTGACTGCGGTGGTGTTCAACTGTAGAATCCAACGCAACATTTTTGCCATTGAACCGCATTGTCTATGTAATAAGCTAGATATGCCCTGGTATGAAATTACATTGTTGTTGACCAACACAAAAGGGAGGAGAACTCAATATATGTGGAGCATCACACAAGTTTTGTATATTCTTTCTTTTGGGATTGCAGTGATGATGGTGGTGGTCAAATAAAAAGCAAGATTTTCTGATTAATAGACAATAATGATACAGACACTAAATGTAACAGTCCTTGAATGTACCGCTAGAAGCAACAGGCTTGTCGTCGCCACTTATTTTTTTCTCCGCACTTGTTCAACTTTCACGTGTCTTGTCAGAAAGTAGGACAAACATGTGAAGAAAATGGCATAAAAACTCGGAATTCATTCATTCATTTGGAAAAACTGGAGGGTATATCCAGAGAAAAAGAAAATGATAGAAGCCTTTCATTGTATTTTTTCATCGTATCCTACACCTTTATGCTTCCCTTAAGTTTTGCACAACTTTCATAATACTGAGTTACATAATAATAACAATAAGAAAGTGCTTATAGATGCTCAGTCATGACTGTGTCCAAAGTAGCTTCTAAAAAGAGCATGCTCATGCATGGCTGACTATGATTTATTAAAATTGTACTGCTTATCAGCATATTGTGCGCCTGTTCAAATGGTTCAACAGACTCGAGAATAATGCTTGATACTCCAATAATGAGTATTATGCAGAGCATATTCTTGTATTCATTCTACCATCATCGTTATTATGTGGGAAAAGACACAATATGATCGAGGAAGCACGGGAATGAAAAGAAAGAATGGGTTTCCTTTGATGTGTGTACTTAACAATATTAGTGAGCTGGATAAAAACCAAATCTTCTCATCGTTAGAAAGATCAGTGGAGTCACTGCCGCTACAGTCGTCTGATTTGCTAGTTAGATGATGAAACAAAATTGAAAATGAAAACTGGCTTTACTGAGCGCAAAATAATTTGCAATATGGTGATGGTGGTGGCGGCGGCACAAGAGACTCTTTCTTCTGCCAATTAGCTTTGTAACTGACAGTGGAGGGGAAAGCATTACTTGCTTGCATGATGTACTTTTGTGAGTGGATAAGAGGATGATGGAAATGTACGTAGAGGTTTTGCATGTATAAGTATGTTGGTAGATTCATTTCAACCTCATCCCATTCATCTTATCATGCTGATGATGGCTTTGTCCTTTGATGTTTTGAGGCTCACATTGTTACATAAAATGTTGGGCTCACCACACAATGAGTAACTACCATTCTCTTTGGCGTTGTTGCAGTCTAGGTAATTACTATTATTTATTTACTCTGGCAAGATTGCTAATGTGCATAAATGATACGTAATGGTAGTAAGTGGTAGTAGTCGTGGTAATGTTCATTGGATAGGAAAATGGAACACGAGGTAAAAATGGAACTGAGGAGAGGGAATATTTTTTCTGCTTGTTGTAAATGTGTTAAATTAACCATATCTCTCACATTGTTACATAAAATGTTGGGCTCACCACACAATGAGTAACTACCATTCTCTTTGGCGTTGTTGCAGTCTAATTACTATTACTTATTTACTCTGGCAAGATTGCTAATGTGCATAAATGATACGTAATGGTAGTAAGTAGTAGTAGTCGTGGTAATGTTCATTGGATAGGAAAATGGAACAAAAGGTAAAAATGGAACTGAGGAGAGGGAATATTTTTTCTGCTTGTTGTAAATGTGTTAAATTAACCATATCTGTTTTTTGACAATTTTCAGATTCTTCACAAGCATCCAGAACTGGTGGTTGTTTCAGCGGAAACTCGACAGTTGAGACGCCTTCGGGAAGTCGAAAGATGGAAGAGATCCAGCCAGGCGACAAGGTTCTCACGATAGACTCGGATGGGAAAGAAGTTTTCAGCGACGTGCTCATGTTTCTCGACCGAAACACGACCGAGGTGCGAGAGTTTTACGAGTTGACTACTGAGTCGGGAACAAAACTCACCCTGACCCCATCCCATTTACTGTACTCTATTCGACCGGAAGGTGTATCACCAGATGACGAGTTTCTCCTTAGCAAGAATCGGTACCTGCAGCCAGACGAGGTTCCCAAATACTTTCTAGAGCAGGCGGATATCACCTTTGCCAAGTTTGTGCAACCTGGAGACCGGGTGCTAGTGAAGCAAAACATGAGGAACAAGACAACAACTGCACATGCCATTAGTTCTGAAGACATCCATCCTGACAACTCTCATATACTGTACACAGTGGAAAAAGTCATTGGCATCGAGGCAAAAGTTGAAACTGGCGTGTATGCCCCACTCACGTCCACCGGTAATGTGGTGGTGGATGGCGTGCTCACCTCCTGCTATGCCCTCATTCAAGATCAAACATTGGCACATGTTGCCTTTGCTCCGATTCGATTTGCTCACAACTTCCGCCAGTCCATTACATATTTGTGGAGACAGTTTAGCCGTTTCATTTCCTTCTCACAAGAGCATCTTGTTAATAATTATGCAAGTAGCGCTTCTTCCCTGGACAACCAGCTCTCTCAAAATGATGACGAGTTCAATAAACCTGGGAAAACATCACCATCAGCAGCAGCACCACAGCAAAGCACATCTTCTTCATCAACGTCAGCATGGAAGTCGCGATCAAGCAGCAACAGCATCAGTAGTAGTAGTAGTCATGAAGAGCAGGGCATCCACTGGTACGCCTCTTTCCTCTACTCCGCTACCAGATATATACTGCCTGCATCTCTTCTCTACGACTATTAAAACAACAACATCACCTACTAAAATAAAGTTTCTCCAAACAAAATGTTTTTCAGAAAAAGTAGCAAGAAAACAGTACTTGAACAACAAACAAACTGATTTTTAATGGTAACTTTTTTTAACAGTTTTACTTGTCATTTTGGAAATGCTTTAAAAGAAACAATTTCTCAACTACTACTACACCTACTGTCGCGATGTAATGTTTTCCTTGAGCTTGACAGAGAAAATAACTCCGAGTGCGTGGGTAAAAACACATGCTTTCATTTGCTTGACTGAAGACACATGGTTGTTCATTAATGGTGAAGAATGATTCAAATTTGAAACTGTTTGTTCTTCTTATCAGAAAAAAAACATTCCATCTCCTCATTCCCACTTTTTAACCTTTTATTATCCTGAAAGCTTTACACCGTCGTCGTATAAAAGTTTATACACTTATTTTATTATTATTGTTACTTATTCTTAACATTATTATAAGGTATGCATCTTTTTACCCATTTTTAATTGTTGAATGTAATTTTTAAATGTTATTAGTATTAGATATTATTGTATCGTTTATTGTTGTTGTTATTATCATGCGAAAAAGTGAGTATTACCATGTTCGTCTCAGGCGATTAGATTTATGTTGAGGATAACGAGCATGGCAAAAATATGTAATCTTAACATATACCAGTGTTTTAAACTAGCCGCATTTTTAAATGGATTGTAAGTGTAATTTATTTTTAATTGAATTTTTACTACTATTATTAGTATTATTAGCATCGTTTTAATTTCCTATGGTTTTACGTAGCAACAGAGTGCCAACAGTTTAATCCTTTTTTATTATTGTGTATGAATTATTATTATTATTATTATTAGATTAGTGAAAATTGAATTTTTAATTTTAATTAATGTTCCTCATCATAATTACTATACATGTATTCGCATGCACAACTTTGTCATGATTGTAGCTGCTAAAAAATTGTAAAATACATAATGTTTGTATAGTATTTTTTAAATAACAGAAATGAGCGTGTAAATACCTAGATAGCTTGTAAAAATCGGAGGAGACATTTGAGGCTTGGAAATTCACTTTTGGAAGGCCAAAAAATATTTGTAATTTTGTTCGGTTTTGTTAATACGGTTATTTTTTGTTTATATAATTGAAGAAAAAACTGACAGAAATCAAATAATTGATGTATTTACTGTGTAGATTTCCCTGTACAACATGTTGTTTTAATAATAATAATTCTTAGTTTTTTTGGTTGATATATTTTTTTTAATTTTTTTAATTTAGAAGTACATAAGTTACTGCTTGGGTTGGTGACTTGAGAATTACAATTTGTAATAGGAAATTAGACGGATAAAACAAGTTTCTGCTGAGAGTTAATTTCCTTTTATGTCTACTTTCCAAAGACATTTAAAAAGTATTCTTTAGTGTAACTCAATCAGTGATTTTGTAAACATTCCATGCTAACATTGTAAGAATATAAGTAATTATAACGAACATAAAGTTTTAATGTTAAATATTTAAGTAAGTATTTAATAGTTGAGAGGATAGAAGAGGGAAAAAGGATGTTGCGCTTCCGTTTCTAGAAAGAGCGACTTAAAATGTAGAGACTGGCAGCAAAAGTGAAAAAAAATATTGCTTTTTCTCTCTCCTTGCAATGTGAAGAGTTGCAAAGATGAAGGAGATATAGGTAATAATTAACAATGTAAATGTTTTTAAACTATAAATATTATACACTGTTTAGTGTAATAAAGTAATGTGAATAGAAGCAAGACCATAGTTTTTAGCTAGATAAGAGTATATACATAAACTTTAACACATATTTTAAATGATGACAGAAACATGTGTTTAATGTCTGCATCTGCAATATATTATTACGATAATAATTTTACAGTTATAAAATATAAAATGCACACATATATGCGTACATGCTAATAAAGTAAATGAATAAATAAAAAAATTCAAAAATAATTTTTGAGAAATGATTAGACATTGTTTTTATTTAGATCTGAAATTCATCTGACATTTGTAAATTGTATCATGAAATGGAGCCATCTAAATGCATTGCCTTCAAGTAGGAAACTGTATGACACGGGACCATGACCTGCAACACACGGCATGAATTTGAAGGGAACAAGCTTTCCCAATCTGAGAAATTGATTTAATCACTAAACTTCAAACACTTTTTACTGGAATATTGTATCTCGGTACAGCAATTTAATAAAAGGGGGCTTTGACATGCAATGTTGTCAATGAAACCCAAAACAAAAAGCATTGCATAAGTACTCTTGAGCTGATCAGAGCGTGATCTCGGAAAAATGAGCAATTTAAAAGGAACATTCAATATTTTATATAATATCAGCTTCGTCACATGCATCTGCATTCATCCAAATAATTATTGTTTACATAATATGTCTAGGTAATGCAATAAATTGTAATATTATTATCCAGTTATGGTTTACTAATGCTACGAGTATCTACATAAGTACTTGTTTGCATAACTTTTTTTCCGCATGCGTTTCACTTTCACAAAATAGAGATAAAAAACAAATGAGATTATGAATGTCCTTGGAAGCATGCTATTTTCCTTTCTTTATTTTTCTCGTTATGGATGCGCCATGTAATACGGAAATGAAAGTGAACCTGGGTACCTATATTGCATTTGCTAACAAAAATAAAAAAGCTGTTTTTTAAATGAAATTACAAGGACATGAAATCTGGAAACTAGTTGAAACAAGAACAATACTAACTCTAACGACAAAAAAGGTAACCAATTTAGAATGAAAAGGGTGTTTCTATGACGTGTTAATTTTAATTTTTTTAAGTAAGTAAAATTGCGTTAACAGAGTTTCTCACCATAAAATTTATCATGAAAAGATTTGCATTCCATCTTTGGAAGAATTTAGGCTCATCCGTAAATACAAAGTTTGACGTTTTACATCGAGTTTCATTTACAAACATTGCTTGCATGCTAGCTTCTTCTTATTCAGGTAGTTTTACTTTTTAGTGTGCATCTTGACGAGTAAACAATACTTATAAATATGCAGTTAAGGCAAATAAAGCTAGAATGCCTTTAGTTGGGGCCATGCTACCATATAGATTTACATATATGCTGAATAAGGTAAATTGATTACCTTAAAAATTAGATTTCCCAAGATTTTAATTTTTAGAACGCTTGGTTCAAACCGAGAGGTTTCGAAAGATTTTTTAGTTTTCTTGCATTCTATACACAAAAATTGCACCGACTGACGGATGTCGTCTTGTTGTTGTTACCATACACCATCATCATCTTCCACCACTGTGCAATTTGTTTGCAACTTTCCCTGTGAAAATTTTACTTTACTACTAAAAGACCGTCATGGATTCTCTGAAATTGCGAGCTTCTTGTGAACTTAATCTTCCTCATTTTCAAATTTTATGCCTTCCATTTCATTCTCATATCCTTGGTTCATGCCTATTTCTATTTCCAATGCTGAGTGCTGAGGTATCTATTATAATAATTTGTAATGGCTTGCTGTCCTTCAGGCACTTTCCGTATAAAATTTTGATTTTAATACTCCAATTTAATGAGTACTATATTCTCTACACAAAAAGTGCACTGACTGACGGATGTCGTCTTGTTGTTGTTACCATACACCATCATCATCTTCCACCACTGCACTGTGCAATTTGTTTGCAACTTTCCCTGTGAAAATTTTACTTTACTACTAAAAGACCATCATGGATTCTCTGAAATTGCGAGCTTTTTGTGAACTTAATCTTCCCATTTTCAAATTTTATGCCTTCCATTTCATTCTCATATCCTTGGTTCATGCCTATTTCCAATGCTGAGTGCTGAGGTATCTATTATAATAATTTGTAATGGCTTGCTGTCCTTCAGGCACTTTCCGTATAAAATTTTGATTTTAATACTCCAATTTAATGAGTATTACATTCTCAATATGGAAACTACTTGACAGTAGTTGACTGGTCCTGTTTTCCTATCTGTCATTGCAGTTCTGATTCTGTTTGGTGGTGGAATATTCTAACGTAAAGCTTTTCAACTTCCAATGCCATTTCTTTTAGATCCCGTTTCTTATGTGAAAAGACTTCAAAAAAACATACAAAGAAAGATATGGCTTATGTTCCCCTGAGGGTCTTGATAAACATTGCTCAGATATTTTTGCATTTAAATATAATCCATCATTTCGTCAAGTTATGTCGAATTCGAATATATATTTCTTCTAATAACTTGTTTAACCAAACTTGTAAATAAGTTGACAGAACGGAAACTACGATTTAAGCGTACGCCATTGCCTAATCTATACCTGATAAACCTTTTGTTGCACTCTTTGAAAGGATGTTGGAAAGATACTGTACTCAATTTTAATTCTACCAGCGCTTGCAGCATAATTTCCAATCTCAGTCAGCCTGCTGCTTTATTTAACTTATAAATATCATGCACGACAAACAAACTATTTTTATATGCTATCATCATATCATCAGCTTCTGAGAACTTTCATAATTCAAATCGAGCCCTTTGGTTACTTTGATGTTAATGAGAATTGGAATTCGATATTAAATGGAGATGAAGAAAGCTGAGACACAAAAAAATATGATGATATCCTCGTCCCTCTCGTAATTTTGGCGTCTCCGTTTTCAAACTTAATCTGCCAGTTATAAAGTTGCACAGTTTTTTTGAAATAGGAAGCTGAGTTAAACACAGAAGCATCCTTCCCTATGACTTTGTGTTGAAGAAAGTGAACCTACAATTTAAAAAAACTTTTTTCCTGCTCATGAAGTCAGTTTTGTCTGTACTTCAAAGAAATAACTGCACAGACATTCTTTTTGCACAGAAAACTTTGCTATTAAAACACACAAAAAATACCAAGGTTTTTATTAGCATTGTATA
>JAANSP010002190.1:0-13354 GCA_036850745.1 Homidia socia | reverse complement strand
AGGCTTGATGCCCTTCTGGGGTCCGTCACCGTTACGTCAATAAACTGTCCTTCTGGCCAGTAGGTATCTGTTTGTTCCTGGAACATGAACACTCTCCTCATCGGCAGATTTGGAGAGTTGCGTAGAGAATAAGGAAAGGAGGTTGTTGGCACAAGTTGTGGTGGCATCAGTTTCCTGGCCTCCTTGTTGCCACGCAACTACTTATCTACATCAGAAAATCTCATAATCACCTTCGAGAGAGTCCTAGGACATCAATAGGACATCATCTCTGCAGGTTAAGTCATTTCTGCAGTAAAGTACAAGGTACTGGCAGAGGTGGTGGTGGTGTTGTCTGTTACTGACTCCTCCTCCTCCTCCTTGTCAAGCAACCTCTTTCTCTACAATTACAAGGTCAACAAAGTTATCTTCCTCACCGTCGCGAGAGAGTCCTAGGTAGGATTATACTTATTGGGTTTTTGCCTTATCGTACGCGTCAACACCCTTGTTAACCCGTAAGATGGGCATTGGTGCTGTCTAAACTCTCATGTAATACAAAATGTCGATTGTTATTTGTAAAAATTTTGTGACCTATAGCAGGCCTTTTGGCTCTCGTTCTTAAAACGGTTGAAATGGTTTAGTTCTTATGTGCAATTTTACGAAGAACACACATTAACATTTTGTGAGACACGAAAGTTTAGACAGCCCCAATGCCCATCTTACGCGTCAACAAGGGTGTTTCATTTAAATCCGTTGTTGTTCACAGTAGTTATGCCACAAAACATAAAAATTGCTGAAAAAAGGTGTAACGTTATTATAAGTTCAAAAAGTTGAATGCATTACAGTCTTGATTAAATGTAGTTTGTTGCATGACCCCGATACTACAGAGTTAGCAGAGGTCATACGAGCTATAATAACTAACTTTACTAAAAATTTGCAAAAGGGCAGAAATCGGTACATGTTACGAACAAAAGTACCAAAAAATTTCATATTCAACATTATTTTGCCATTATTGGGCCCAAACAACAAAACAACTAACAAACAAACAAAAATGCTACGTAATGAAGATGAAAACTCCAAACTAAACAGCTAGGAACATACGTGCGTGGGCCGCGCTCATGTCTAATGTATAGATGTATGGATATATTAACAAAGGTAATAGATTTACAGTTTCTTGGTTTTCCACTCTGATAAAAAGTTTTCCCAGAGTGACGTCGGAATTCAGTATAAAAGCAAGTAAAAACGAGTTGGTAAATCACAGTCTTACCTGCGCTACCTATCAGTTTGCAGCCTTAGCAAGTCATTATCCAGCTAAATAAGTGAATAAGATCGATCGTAACTCTATTGTTACTCAACAAAAAGATGGAGGCGTGGATTACATCCGTTTTAAAAGATAATCTACTTGCAAACGCAGTCGTTCTCGCCAATTCTCTTCGAAGATCTGGAACAAACAGGAAGCTTTCCGTTATTGTGTCTCCCAACTTATCTGCAGAAACTCGGTATATTTGAAAGAAATATAAAAATTAAAAGAGTTTATAATACATCTATTTATTATTACAGAATCGCTTTACGAAAAACATTTGACTGTATCTTCGTCCTGCAACAACACGATACATCAAAAGCCCAATGCATGGACGCGAAAATATTTGCCTTTTCACTATGCTGCTTTTCCAAGTGTTCATACATTTCACCAGAGTGTGTGGTAAGATTCAAACACAAAATTAATTGCTCTACATTTACACAGTTATTACTGATCAAACGTTTGTTGATATTTATGAATTATTACAGGCGCTTGAGTCCGCTGAAAACATATTTAAGGGCAAACAAACGCTGAAAATTATTAAATGTGCAAAGACTGGTTTGGTTGACTGGTCACTTTTTATGTTTACACCAAACAAAGAATTATGGGAGTATCTGGTGGATTCGTGTGAAACAGAAGGTTGTTAAATATTTTAAAGTAATTATTATTCCGTAGTCACGAAGTGCTAAAATAATTAGAATCAGGCATTGTAGAAACGGGTTTTCAAGACTCCTTGTAAAACATCTTTTAATTAACATGGTTTTTAACTTGCGTCTATCGTAAAACAATCATCAATTGCAGATAAATTCTAATGGCCTCTAGTGTTAATGACTTGTATTAAATTTTAATGAGCATGTCGATACTCCAGTAGAGTACTTACAATGAAATTTTAAAAAATTAAATTAGCTGGAGTGAAATCGAAGTAGTTTCATTAACTAAATTTTTGTACCAACATTTATGTCTGGCTAGGCATCTAGTCCCAATTTTGCGTATTCGCAAGAAACGGAAATAGAAAACAGACTTGTAAAACATTTTCAAGTTCTGATTTAATAGGCAAGAACTCTGAATAAGAACATCATTGTTACTGACAACTGCATCCTTCGGTGTTTGACTGTCTTAATGCCGTATTGGTTCTAAAAACTCATGGAAGTAAATCATCTGTAGATTTCACATTAAAATGTTTCGAAGCTCATTTTTGGAGGAAATTCCTTGAATGTATGTTAATAAATATGGAATTTTCTCCAAAAATTTGGAGTTGGAGGAAATGAGTCAAATAAAAACCAAATTCAAGTTTTTGTTGGTGGTGACAGAAACCTTAAAGAATTACTAATTTTTTTTAGAGATTTGATTTAGCGGCATTTTGTTCGCGGTCTGCTAAATTGTGACAATTCTTTGATGGTGGAAAACTAGTGTAAATATATACACATTAGTAAGCAATTGGCAAGAAAAATTCTCTTATTCATATGAAGGCAATAATAGTGAATATTTCTGCAATATATATTATGAACACTATTTGTAAGGACCAGTTGAAGTTGATAATTTAACCATTTAAAATCAAAATTGCTCTAAATATTTTTTACAGATAATTTGGAGGAACTAGTGCAGACATGGTTAGAAAATCAGCAATTGTGGCTACAGAAAACTGAATACATTTCTGACAGCATACTAACAAAATTTTCTGTTGCTGCCAATGTTCTGCTAACGTAAGTGCTAATATGTTATGAGCAAAAAGAAAATTTACCAGGTAAATATATGAAAAAATCTTGAATACTTTACAGTGAAGAAACGCACGCATCCATAGTTCATTTCGTGAATGTGGGCAATGATCGTCCGTTCTCAGAGCAAATGAGGTCGCTCCTAAATTCCAATGCCGGACTTTTAGAAAAAGTAATCACTATACCTTGTTTGCAATCAGTGTAGAGAAGTTAGGTAAACAAATGCTGGAATTAATCGCAAGTCCATTTGTAACAGGTAATTGTCACCAACTGGCTGGAGATATTTTCTCAACCTACAAAAAATTCGATTTCATACTTGCGAGATTATACCAGTGAGCCAGTGGCCATTGTTGGACTCAGTTGCCGCTACCCTGGAGCAAATTCATTGGAGGAGTTTTGGAACTTGCTAAATGATGGCAGGGATGCGGTTGCAGAGCCACCATCATTTCGCTGGACCACGGAACTCAATTATCATGTGACAGAGAAAGAAAAAAAGACCAATGCTGGTTTTTTGAAGGACCGAATTGATGAATTCGACGCAAAATTTTTTGGAACCAGTCCAAAAGACATGGCATACATGGACCCTCAAGTGAGGTTGCTGCACGAAGTCTTTTGGGAGGCTTTGGAGGACAGCGGAATTGACCCTCTTAGTTTTTTTTCGGAGCGAGTCCAAAAGACATGGCATACATGGACCCTCAAGTGAGGTTGCTGCACGAAGTCTTTTGGGAGGCTTTGGAGGACAGCGGAATTGACCCTCTTAGTTTACATGGAACGCATACAGGAGTATTCACTGGCAGCTGGCTGAGCGACTACAAAGAAATGCTACTGGAAAACAAAAATAAGGATTTCTACCGGACCTACATGGGCGTAGGGATAGGCTCTGCGGCTGCCCGGCTCTCATTTCTTCTGGGGCTCACAGGCCCCAGCATTGCCACCGAGAGTGGCTGCTCGTCGGGTAAGCATGGCACAATTTCTCACAGTTTTTAACAATCCTATAGGTATTTCGAAAAAAAAATTATTCGTATCCATTTAGCTATGGTTGCGTTGGACTTGGCCGTGAAAAGTCTTAGGGCCGGGGAAACAAATCTGGCGGCTGTCGGAGGAGTCAACCTTTTACTTAAGCCATTTACCAGCAAAATCATGGAGTTTGTAGTTTCCCCAAGTGGACGCAGCAAAACATTTGACGCAGATGCTGACGGGTGAGATAACTCTTCGTGTTGCTTACTTTTAAAGGTTGAAAAGTGACCATTTTACAGTTCCGTTTTTACATTAGATTCGGTCGTGCAGAAGGGTGTGGGGTGTTAGTGCTTAAACGTCTGAGCGACGCCTTAAAAGATCGAGACAGAATTTGGGCAACCATCCGTGGCTGTGCTGTAGCCCAAGAGGGCCCAAGCAGAAGTTTTGGAACTCCAACAGTGCAATGTGAGGCACTTGCAATGAGCTTGGCACTAGAAGACGCCAACGTTGCTCCAGAGCAGGTGAGCTTTGTTGAGGCTCATGGAACTGGAACACGTGTTGGGGACCCGATTGAAGTGAACGCCATTGCCAAAGCGTACCAATCTCAGCGCAGAGGGCAGCCTCTCGTGATTGGTTCGGTCAAGACGAATGTGGGGCACACCGAGTCTTGCTCCGGCATAACCGGCATAATGAAAGTTGTATTGTCAATACACAACCAAATCATTCCCAAGCATCTAAACTTCAACTCGCTCAACCCTGAAATATTTCTGGACTCCATTCCTGCAATGATTCCACTCGAACCTGTTCCTTGGATAAAGGTCGAAGGTCAAACAAGGATCGCAGGCGTGAGCTCATTTGGTATCACCGGAACTGACGGTCACGTAATTATCGAGGAAGCCCCACATTACTCCCTCCCAAAGCTGAACTTTCAAATGGAGCGTACCATGCACATACTTAAAATTTCAGGAAAGAGCAGCGATGCCTTACAAGAACTCCTGAAAAAATACCGAAATCTGTTCTTGGAAAGAGCAAACAATGAGGAGGCGGACTCAAACAAAGCATTTGCTGACGCAGCATTTTCTGGAAATGTGGGCAGAGCAACATTTGGTCATCGCGCATTTTTGTTAGCTGAAACTTATCGTGAAGCGGCACAAATTTTGATTCAAAAGCGTTACTTGGAGGCAGATTGTGCAAGTGGAGAGAACCGTCAAATCTGCTTCCTGTTTACGGGTGAAGGCTTAAGATACGTGGGCATGGCCAGAACGCTGTATGAGAGCAGTCCCGTTTTTAGAATCCACTTTGACTCATGCAAAAGAATACTCAGAAAATTGTACAACTATTCGATTTGTGACTTTTTTGGGGAGTCCGATGCATCCTCTGAGAAGCTAAATTGTGCAAATTACAGTCACACGGCAGTATTTTGTGTGGAGTACTCTCTCTTCAAATTATGGCAAAGCTGGGGCATCCATCCCAACTACGTCTTAGGACACAGTCTTGGCGAGTACTGTGCTGCAGTGGCAGCAGAGATTTTGACTCTAGAGGATGCACTCAAACTTGTAGTGGAACTCGGTAAGTTAATTGCCAGTTTGCCACGTAGAGGCATGCTGGTTGCACGATGTGGAGAAGGCCAAGTATTGGAGTTATCACGGAGCGCAAATATAGATTTGGACGTTACTGCGGTGAATACCTCAGAACAAACTGTTGTGTCGGTAGATACTGCACAATTACACATGTGTTTAGAGTCATTGAAAGAACGAAATATAAAATATATTCATCTGGGGAATAAGCAGGCATTGCACTCGAAACACTCAAAGTTGATCCTGGACAAGTACATTAAAATATTGGGAAACATAACCCCAAAAAAGGGCAGCAGCAATATACAGTACGTGTCCGGAATAGAGGGAAGAATCGTTTCCGATATATCTCACCTGAATACAGAATATTGGGTTCGCCACACCAGGGAGCCAGTACGCTTCCACGAGGCTTGCAATGCACTTCGGGAAATCGGTCACTTGGATTTTGTTGAAATAAGTTCGGAACCAATTCTTTCGACTTATGTTTTAGAAAACAGCACAAATGGCTCCATCAACTGCCTGCCTTCTTTACGTAAAGGAGCAGACGACTGGCGCACGATTCTCGATTCCCTTGGAAGGCTCTACTTGCTTGGGCATAACGTGAGCTGGGAGAGATTTGAAAGGCCATACGTAAGAGACAAGGTGAGTCTTCCCTTCCATCCGTTCCACAGGCAAAGTTTCTGGATGGAATCCAACGTAAAAGACGGGACAGATCTTCATCCCCTGTTGGGTCATTCCATCAGCAATGCATCATCTGTTGCCCTTTTTAAGAATGATTTCAGCATTGAGTCTGCTCCTTTCATTAGTGATCACCGCATTGGAGAAAGAATCCTGTTTCCAGGGGCGGGATATGTAGAAATGTGCTTGACTGCCGGACACTACGTAGCAAGCGGGGAGAGACTAGATCGTATGCCAAATCATGCGATAAGCATAAGGAACTTTCGTATTGAGGCTCCCTTGGAAATAAAAGATGACGAGAGCTGTCATATACAGATAATAGTTGATACGCCAGATATTTACGGAAATAATGAGTTTGGGAGTGTAAATGGATTCCGCGTAAGAGTTTATCACCAAAACAGCAACCAGTTAACCTCAGACAAGTGGATACTTCATGCCTCATCAAGCTTCATAGCAGTGCCCGAAACCCATCAAATAACAAAACTCTGGAAGCCACAACACATCTCTAACATTATTTTAGCGGAAGCATCATCAGACGCCACTAAGTTTTATATGAACGTGAACGAAGCAGGCCTCAAGTTTGGAGAGACATTCAAATCAATCAGAAGATTCTGGACAATAAAGCAAGTCGATTTGAACGAGGACTTGGATGAAGTAGTGGTAGAGACGGCATTTCCTTCAGGATTTTCCCGATACTTGCTTCATCCACTAATCATCGACGCTGTATTTCAGTCTGTATTTTTGACCAAGCATCGGTATGGCGACAAAATGCTCAAGGTTCCAGTAGCAATTGGTCAACTAACTCTGTTGCGAGTAATCGAAGAAATGGGAGATGAAGCTTTGCAGTTACTGTACATTCACACATGGCATGATAACGGCAGATTTGTGGCAAGCATAAGCATCGGTTGCAAGCGGAGCCCAGTTGCTCTGTTTGAGGACATTCAACTGATTGAAACAAACGTAAGAACAATCGAGTCCATTCTCGAACAGCAGTCAAGTGACATTGCGGATGCGTGGCAGGAGACCTGGAAGCCAGTTCCATGCACTTTCAATTCGGCTGTACAAGTCATCAATGTGGAGCAAGTATTGGCTAACGATCAATTTCAGGCCCAGTTGAATGAACTTAGAAACACTGGATCAGGGCTAAAAGATGACCAAACGGATGTGGATAGGTTGCTTTTCCTGTACATCCTTAGTGTCTTGCTTGAACTAGGATGGCAGCCAGAGCTAGGGGAACGGATGGACGCGGAAACATTCTGCGAAAAATGGAGAATCAAACCCGAGTTTCAACAGTTGATAAATTTCTTTTTTTCTGTTTTAAAAGAAGAGGGAGAAATCCTGCGTATTGACATAATAGGCACAGCAGTTTGGAGGGTGGAATCTTTACCTGCAACACCTGCCCAGCTCCAACTTGAATCCAGCAGTCTAGGACAGAATATTAAACTGCGAAGCAAATGCATGGAAACACTAGTAGGCATTTACGAAAATGTCTACAAGAATCTAGCCGCCATTTTAAAAGGAAACATCTCTGCGTTGTCAATTCTCTTCCCATCCGACGAGGAAAACCACCATTTATCCGCTGACACCTTGTACCAAATCCATCCTGCCTTTTCTCTCTGTAACTTAATTTGTAAAGAGATCTGTGAATCCATTTTCAAAACAAGTCTCTACGTTAACCCTCCACAATCCGGAAGAATTTATCGAGTTTTGGAAGTAGGATCAGGCACCGGTTCTTTAACAGCTCACATGTTAACATGGCTGAAGAATGTGTGGGGGGATCGCTTTGAGCTCTACTTCACCGACATTTCACAATATTTTTTTGCTAAAGCCAAGGAACAATTTAGAGAATTTGACAGAAATATAAAATACACCGTTTTTAACATTGAGGAGAGTCCACTGAGTCAGAGCATTCCATTGGGTTACTTTGACATGGTGTGCGCCGTGGATGTACTACACGCTACGCGGGATCTTGAGGAAACATTGATCAACTTGAGACAGACGCTCCGTCCTGGTGGGGTACTTTGTATCAGAGAAGCTGTAAAGCAGGTCCGAGACGTAACTTTCGTATTTGGGCTGTTAAAAGGTTACTGGCGCTTCCAGGATTCTCACTGGAGACCAGATCATTGTTGCGTGGGAGTAGATGTCTGGGAGAAACTCTTTTCACTAACTGGGTTTGTTGCTGTTCACAACTTTCCAACGTACTTAAACCAATACGCCGTAATAACGGCCGTTGCAAATCCTATCGCCAATTTGGAAGCATTACTGTCGTCAGTAACAGTACGCTGTTCAGTTGTTTTTAAAGAGGAATGGGTTATTTTTACAGATGGTACAAGCAATAGTCGTGCTATCACATCGAAATTAACTAACAGGTTTACAACCAGTGGATTCAAAGTGACAGTTGTCCTAACATCAGAAGAGGCATTGACTGTAAGTGACTTTTATAATGGACCATTCAAAATGAGCGTCACTCTAAAATGCATTGCAAGACACAAAGAGCATGCAACGGGATGGCAATTAAGTTCAGATTGTTCCGCGAACGGAGAGAAGAAAAACGCTAATGGCATCATCTACATTTGCGGATCGGACATGGCGGACAAGACTGATATGAAGATAATGGCCCTTCCAGCTTTGAACCTTGCCAAGACGCTTGTAGGTCAGAGGAAGCCTCCTCCATTGTTCATTGTGACTTTAGGTGTGCAAACAGTCTCAGACGACTCATTTACCTGCAACCCCAATTTTGCTGCAGTTCTTGGAATTGCTAAGTCACTTAAAAATGAGCACCCAAGCACGTTCGTACGCTGTTTGGACTGTGAGGAAAAAACTGAAGCAGATCATGTTGTGACGCAGCTTCTCAACGAAATAGTCACAAAAACAGAGCCAGAGGAACATATGCGTGTTCAAGTGGCGTACAGAAATGGTCTAAGATACGAGCCTAAACTGACTAAAGTTTCCACATTCACCTCAACACAAGATCTCAAGTTGCCTACGGGCAGCAACAGGTACCATTTGGTACTCCCTCAGTCGAGGCTGATTCAAGACTTGCACTTTAACACGCTCAAAGAAGAACATGTTGGGGAGAAGCAGATTGAAGTTAAAGTCAAGGCGTGGTCTCTCAATTTTAAAGATGTTCTCACCATTTTAAAACCCAGCGAGGAATTTGAAAAGCTAAACACGGTGGGATATGACTTCTCGGGTGTTGTCTCGAAAGCAGGACCCTCAGCTTGTTTTGGTGTGGGTGAGAGGGTCTTCGGAGTAAACACCAAAGAGGCACAGTTACCTAGCCATGTTGTGATTGACTCGCAAGCAGTTTTAGTAGTCCCTGAGGAGATGACCCATTGGGAAGCAGCCACACTACCTGCCGTTTTTGCCACAGCTTATCACTGCCTTATAACTGTTGCAAAGATGAAGAAAGAGGACACGTTGCTGATTCACACCGCCTCCGGAGGTGTTGGATTAGCTGCAATTCAGGTGGCAAAACATGTGGGCGCCACTATTATTGCTACTGCTGGAAATGAGCGAAAGCGTGGGTTTCTTAGGTCAATTGGAATTCAGCATGTATTTCATTCTAGAGACACCAGCTACGAACATGACGTTCTGGATACCACTGCAGGACGGGGAGTTGACATTGTTTTAAATTCGATAACAGGTTCTGGTTTCAAAGAAGCAACTTTACGATGCTGCGCTGAGAATGCGCGATTCATCGAAATGAGTAATCTTAGTATCTGGACACCGAAAGAGGTTCAAGCAATTCGACACGACATACATTACCAAATCGTGGACTTGACTTTTTTAAAGCCAAACGAGTGGAGTTATCTCCTAAATACCATGCGGGTGCTTCTTTCAGAAGGGCACTTGAAGCCAATCCCGTACGTTAAATTTGACGGTTTGTGCATTCGCCAAGCATTGCAGTACTTTCAAAAGGCAAAACACATAGGGAAGGTGGTGTGCACAATGCCTGACGTTCTCAGAGAAGAAGGTCACATTCAAGTCAAAATCCCACTTTTCTCTGCCGAGAGCGCGTACATGATAACTGGTGGATTGGGTGGAATCGGATTCGAAGTCTGCAAGTGGATGTTGGATTTGGGTGCCACAGACGTGGTGCTGGTTGGAAGAAGTCCACCTAAACCTGAGATGGCTGCCGAAATCGCAGGGCTGAATGCAAAAGGGTTTAATGTAAGTGTAATGCTGGTCGACATTGGAGATTATGAGAGCTGTAAGAAGACGATAGAAGAAATTGAGGGCAAGGGTAAAATCCTAAGAGGTATAATGCATTGTGCTGGCGTCTTGAGAGACAATCCTTTAACCGAACAGACATGGCAATCCTTTGAAGCGACCTTCAATCCAAAAGTAAATGGCACTTGGAATCTTCACAACTTGACTAAGAAGCTGCCTCTCGAACACTTTGTTATGTTCTCTTCCGTAACAGCCCTGATTGGTACACCATCTCAATCAAATCATGCGGCTGCCAACTGCTTTGAGGACGCCTTTATTCACTACCGCCACTCACTGGGACTACCAGGAACAACAATAAACTGGGGGCAATGGGCGCAAGTGGGTGTAGCGAGGGAATTGAACTTGCCAGGACTACTTCCATTAAGTGTGAAGCGAATGCTGAATGTTGGGGGCAGTGGTCACAGGTGGGCTGTGCTACGGAAATCAATTTACCCGGCGTGCTTCCAGTGAGCGTCAAACGAATGTTGAATGGACTGGAGCTGGCTCTCAAAACTCAAATAAGACAAGTAACCTATTGCGAGTTTGATTCATTTGCCAAATTTAGCACTTGGTGTAGTACATTTAAAAGTCATCTGGACAGAAAATATTGGAAGGAGGATAGCAGGAGTGACAATCGATTACTTGTAAATGGTCTTGGAATCAATACGGAGGTTTTTTGGGACGAAGTCAACAAATGTGGCACAAGAGAAGAAAAAATGACAGTGTTCTTAAACCACCTTAAAAAGATTTTACGTGCTACCCTTTGTCTCGGAGCAGAGGAGTTCATTGAGGACAACACAAATCTTCAAGAGTTGGGCGTGGACTCTCTCCTCATGATCGCGTTTAAAAACAGCATTCAAAATCTTGTCGGCTCCAGACTGAGTATTTCAGCTGGCCTTCTAAGCGGTTGTGAGTCCTTGGGGCAGATTGCTAGGGCGTTAGTTGATGCTATTGAGCAAGCATAAGACAATTCATTTCCAACCAACTATGAACAGCCCAACTTCTTTCATGAAAATTGTATTTGAGGTCTACCGGCTAATTTGGTCATATTGCTTTTTGAGGGTAAATTTTCCATCAAAAGTTTGTTGTGCGTACTTGTAGTATGACTTTTTGTGAAATCAACACTTCCGTCCAGCTCAAAATATACCAAAGACACGTTTTCATAAAAAAACATTATTAAACTTCTTTGTTCACTGTAATTTATAAATTTTGTGTTGAATAATTTAAGTATTAAAAGCAAAAGGAATATGTTGAATCGAAAACGTTGGTGTATGATAGGAACGAAGCAAATCAGAGTAAGGTTAAACGCAAAGCAATTTCAACAAAGAAAAGTTTTCAAAGGTTACGTTTATTAGTTTATTATCAATTTGTAGAAGATAAAATGGAATGAAATAAAACTTTCATGATAGAGAAAAATGTGAATGCAGATCAGCTCCCCATACAAATAAGCCTCCAGATCAAGGTGCACAAATATTGGTTGTTTGTAGTAAATAATTGTGTAAATATTTTCAGTTATCTAAAATATAAAATTATTTTTTAGCACAAGACTGTATTTTACAACGCAGAATTTTAGGATATGAACAAGCAAGCTGGAAATGCAGTGATTAGTCGGTATTCAGAGATAAGCTTGTAGGATTATCTACAATCTACATCTCTACTTTTACTCTCCACATTTTCTAACTGCCTTAACTTGTTTTTTGTTTGCACTTCTTAATGTGTATATAAATAGTTGCGGGCGTTGACTTCCTATGTTTTGCAATTAAAGTTTGAAACGTGTAGCAAATGTGCGGTTTCATACCCCACGATGATATGGCTCTTTTTTATTTGTTTGTCGATCAGAATCATAGCAGCACCTAAAACTTATGAGATGAATAGTAAATCATTGTAGCGACTGGTTGGCTTATATGACACGGCCTTATCATAGCCTGTCAAGACGTAAACCGTTCTTTATTCTACGGCCATTGCGTTGTCAAAATAAAAAACAAATAAAATAATAAATATAATACTATTATAATAATAATATTTTATAGCCGTTAAAATGAGTATTATTAGAAATCAAATAAAGAAAATAAATTCATTTCTTTGTCATACTACAATTTTTAGGTAATATGACTTAAAAAGACAAACTGAAAAAGCCCTGACAACATCTTACGAACTCGACAACTTTCATTTTCCATAAAAATCAAGCACATTAAATATGTTTTTATGATGATTCAATTCGTGCCATGGCAAATGTAAATAAGTTATTATTGATAGGAATTTTATTTAGTTTGATTTTTACACGAGTTTAATACAAGCGTTTTAGAAATATCAACATCGTTTCAATATCCGTAATGTACAAAGTGATATCTATCAAGTTTTTTTAAAGTTGAATAATTTATTCGAGTGGTCCAGTTGTGACGTAGAAACGACCTCTGATGCTGCAAAAGAAGAATAGTCAGAGTATCAAACATGTTATTATTACAAATTTAAAGGAGGGGACTCAAATGTAATACCTAGAATCAATATTCGGACCGATGACAAATCCATCCTCACACTGGTGTTCGCACGACTTACAAGTACAAGCCGAAATGGAACTGCACGGACAAGCTTTAATGGAGTTGTCAAAGGCGGCGCTGAATAGCTTCCAGGAGTACGAGTGACTACAATACCCTAAAAATGTAGAAAAGAACGCCATGTAATTTTTTAGTAACGTCGCACAGTGTGGCGAAAATGAGAAAAAACGCGCATTTTCGAAATTAATAATTTTTTTTGCATAAAGCCCATTTAGATGATCCATAGTAAACGTAAAAAATAATAAAAAAAATCCTTGTGCGATTTCAAAAATTTTGGGCGCCATTTTCGAAATCGTCATGATTGAAATTTTAAAAAGTAAAAGTGATAGTGCCATCTTTTTAAGCATCGCAAATTACATCTGTATTCAAATTTTGGGGTCAATAGCT